>JACEGR010000453.1:0-262001 GCA_014170235.1 Listronotus bonariensis | reverse complement strand
GAATACCTATAAGTAACTCCGATTACTGTAGTTTTAAACCAATAAAATACATTTTTTATTGTGATAACTAGGGTTACTGAGTTTTTTAACCAATGAAATACATTTTTTTGTTCAGGTGTTCCTCAGTTTATAGTAAACAAAGTATAGATTAATTTGCAGTCAATTATAGACATCTTGATACAATAAATAAATGGCTTTAAATGTTACATTCTGACTTAGAATGGTCTTGGAAATCTAAAAATAATAAAATATATAAGGTGTTTCATTTAAAAATTTAAAATTAAAGGCACTTTCCTTTAAACCGAAAGTGCCTAAAAATGAAAAATATACGAAAACTGTTCTCCGTCTTCCCATTTTACCTATTCTAACTCTTATTTTGGTATGTCCAATATCCATTACCGTGGGGTTATGTCTTGTCCAATAAATTCGTTGGCACAGGAAGTCTGGCGTTGACTACAAAAACAATAAAGTTGCAATATATTTTTTAAACTCTTGTTTCTTGTTGTTGCAGCATTTCTCCATTATGGCCAACTAATAGCCAAACTAAAAATCCTCACTTAGCAATGTTTTGACCGATAAATTATAATTAATACTAAATTGTCCTAATTGAGAACTATTTGGTCTTTTTAACTTTACTGTCCCCAAATATCCCATGTCTTTAACTCTAAAGCTCATACCGCTTACAGGAAAAACCAAACACCAGCTATACTTTTATAGAATCTTAAAGATATATTCCCCAAGCGGATCGCCTATCCTCTCAACTAAAGGTCCTCCCTATACAACGCCTGCTTTTTTTCAAGCCCTATTGTCATATTTCCTTTGTAATTCCACTCTAATGCCGCGGTGAGCCACATCCTTCAGCGCCACATCCTTATTGTTCTCAAAGCATCCGTACCGAGAGAAAAGGCCAACTAAGTCCTTTTGGTTGAATATACGTCGGGAATTTTAGTCGGCGAGTAAAATTTTATCCGGCAAGTCATTGGCTATTATGTTGGGTTGGATGTTTGAAATGCGGCGATAACGCTTGGAAAAAAAGTAAACATACACTATATTCATAGAAAGCAATGCTAAATGCTTAAACCCTGGGGTTGGGATGCTCGCTTGTTGTGTTTTATTTAGTGGAAAGTTTGTTGAGAAGCGCATCATAGCAGAAACCACTTTTTATTTTTGACATTCGACAAAGGTTGAAAACCTAAATACTAACGTATCCTGAGTAGTCTTAGGCAAGAGTAGAAAAACCTTGGACTTTAAATAAGAAGGACCCAGATAACCGACGCATCCTATTTTTACGTCTGGGTGATGTCAGCCAGACGGTACTGCACAGCTTAACGTGGGTTCCGAACCACGGTCCTATTCCCAAAAACTTAAGAGCACATCCCTCACATGGGGATATCCGACCTTTTTAACTAGCTAGAGAATCCACATATCTACGGTTGTGTGGGACACGGAAAGTTTGGACCGACGCATTGGTTCTTGATGGCCTTTAGCGCCGATATTATAACCAAACGTATAAAAGATAATTCTTGACCGGGTTAGGATTTAATTCTGGTCTTCCCACCGCTCGCCAAACAATCCAGCGCTTTAAAGGTAGATATCAACTAGAGACAGGCTCGCCGTCCCAATGCGAGGCATTTCCAATGGACGCACTCCTCCAATTTATTTACAAGCGAGGCTGAAAAATGCGTTGCAATGTGTCCGCAAGCGAGGTAACAAAGAGTTTGTTACGAGGGCAGCAGCTTCCACACTCTAGAAACTTTCTGGGACATACATGTGGTACCACGAGTTTCTTTAATGGAAGCTGCAAATGGATGAATAATGGCCGACAATTCCTCGAGGCAGGACCCGTGAAAGTACCTGGAAAAAGCGATAGATCCCCTACAACCCGACGATGCGCAAGTGACGGCAGTCTTTCAGTAGGTTAAGGATCAATATAAAGGCAAACTGCTCTTTTTAAATAAAATCAAGAATGCTGCGGGTTAAAGAAGACGCCATTCACCAGATATGAGTACATAAACTAGAAAAGAAAAATACTTGTTGACTCAAAAAAAAATCCAAGAGTTTTAAAGCTGCAGTGGCTATAGATATAATGCATAATATACCAGTTAAGATTATTCCTAAAAATGTGACGCCCACAAGAAAAACTCAAAAACTAGAGTGGAGGGTACTATCGCCAGCAAAACTATAAATTTAATTAAAGTAGGTGTCAGTTTTTTAAGCCCTAAAGCACCTTAACATTAACCTGGTGAAATCTTGAAAAGTGGCCATTTACAATTACTAATAAACGTCAATTAGAAAGATAACTAGAGAGCCAAGAAGAGAGTTTAGTTGAAAAATAATCGAATGGAAGTTTATTGAGGAGCGCTTCATACTAAACCTGGTTAAAATGCTTTTAATATGACAAAAGCAACGATCTGGTATTTACCTGAAGCTCAAGAGACTTCTCCCAGTTATGTAATAAAAGGAAAGTAGATCTGCTCTGATCTCTTGTAACAAAATCCATACTCATCATTGTCAAAATCTTTGGATATATCAAGACCAACGATCTGAAATACATCTAGAAACTTAATATTCCAAGTGTGTAATATGAAATTTTGTAATTTTCTAAATACTTTGTGGTTTAAAACCTAAAAATATTTTTTCACGACCGTTAAAAAAATGCTGTTTTTTAATCGTTAACATGAAGATAAAGTACTTCATTCTAGTACACTTACATAAAGTGTTAAAAAAGTAACTTTTTTAACACTTTAAAGCTTTTTTTACACTTTGAATTAGTGTTTTATTTCAATGCCTACTGCAAGGGCGTTACTAGGACATAATGCCTGAAGGTCTGAGACTAGATTTCGACCTGATGGGCATTATAGTCCAGTAAAGCCCGTGGTGCATACAATGCTTTATGTTTTACCCAAAAAGAGTTTTTCAATGACTAATTACATTATTTATTCGCAATATAAAAAATAAGTTGCACCTGTACCTGTATACGTAAGTAGATAATGACTGGTGTTAAGTTTGACTTTGATGTTTCTATCAGTTAGTCAGTTGGCATTTTTTATTTAACGATTTGCTCAAAAATGGAAGAAATTCCACAAAATATAAGAGAAAAGGCCATAAAAGCGACCGAAAATCTTTTGCCAGTTAAATCAAGGCAACAGTATGATCGGGAGTATGGCATATTTGGTATTTGGAAAGATGCGAACGCAATTCTTCAAATAACCGAAACCGTTTTAATGGCATATTTTCAGGAACTGGTAAGTTATTGATTTTATTTTAATACATATGTTTAACAAACTTTATTATTTTTAGTCGGAAAAATACAGTCCGAACTCTCTCTGGACCAAGTATTCCACCCTAAGGTCTACGTTGATGGTCTATGAAAATATAGACATTTCGCAATACCATCGTCTCATATCTTTTTTAAAAGTTAAGTCGAAAGGATACGTCCCGAAGAAGTCTAAAGTTTTGGAAGGAGAACAAATATTAAAATTTATTAAGAAGGCTCCTGATGATATCTACTTGGTACACAAAGTCATATTGGTAATGGGTGTTTTTGGAGGTTTAAGACGAGATGAGTTGGTCAAAATGACTATTGATGACATTGAAGATAGAGGAACAGTCTTGGTTATAAAGGTACCAGAAACTAAAACTTCAACTTCAAAAGTTTTACTATCATTGAAGAAGATTTAGGCGCTTTAAATTTAATAAAAAAGTACACAACATTAAGACCAGCTGGAATAAAGGAGCGAAGATTCTTTCTTACCTATAGAAAGGGTCGATGTACAGTACAACCCATTGGAAAAAATACCATAGGAAGCGTCCCAACATTGATCGCAAAATTTTTAAAATTGGATAATGCAGAAGCTTACACCGGCCACTGTTTGCGTCGCACATCGTCAACTTTACTTGTTGAGGCAGGTGCTTCGTTTGAAACGCTAAAACAACATGGGAAATGGAAAAGCTCTTCAGTAGCTGAAGGATATATAGAAGAAAGTATTTCATCCAAAAACAAAGTAGCCAAAATGATTGCCAATTCAGTTAATTCCGAGGTTAATTCCGTATCGACTATTGAAAATTCTTTAATGGACTGTTCTTCTATACAAAATAGCGTTATTACCACCGCTGCTACCATCACAAAAAAACACCGACCATTCTATAGTGGGATCAGCTACATTTTCCGGGACATTTCAAAATTGTAATTTTATTTTGAAAATAAAGTTTAATTTTAGTATTGTTTAAAGAAAAATATATTTATTGTATAAACTTGATCTTTATTGTGAGAGAAATAAAATTGGATAAGCAATAAAATGTCCATATTAGCACATATTCCGTTTCTAAGGTATTACAGATCAATAATAGATGGGTAAAACATAAGTGAGTTATATTACATATAAGTCACGCAAGAAAAGTTTAACTCTCGAGCCCGAAGGGCAGAGAGGTAATTTTCTTAAGTGACTTATATGTAATAACTCACGTGTCTAATACAAAATTTTATCCAACACTTTCGTATAAATCGTTTTTAATATCGAAAATAATTTGAAAAACGTCATCCATTATTTGTTACTTGTCATTGTCAACACCAGCAACAAAATTTTGTATTTTTTGGAAAGCAAGCTTGTTTGGTTGTAATGCATTTTGTTGGTAACTACGGGTTTGTTTAGTAAACAACTTTGTGAGACAAACATAAAAATGCTTTGCGAAATGGAAAATTGTGAAGTTCCTGCGGAAATTTTGGAAGAAGCTGCGGTAGCGACATGCAGTTTAATTCCAGAGAAGTCAAAACTAACGTACAATAAAGAATTTGAAGATTTTGAAGCATGGAGGAAAAGGCGAGGAGTTGGTACTATAAATGAAGATGTTATTATGGCTTACTTTCTGTTTTTATCGAAAAAGTTGCTCCTCATCAATGTGGACCAAGTATTCAATGATAAAAACGACCTTAAAAGTATATAAGAACGTGGATATAGGGAGGTATGGAAAAGTTGTCAGCTTATTTGAAGAGCAATTCAAGAAATTTCAAACCGAAAAAGGCAAAAATTCTGGAGAGGCAATACATCGAAAATTTTTGGCTGAGGCACCTGACGACGAGCACTTAATGTCAAAGGTATGAATTTACTTTAGTTTCTGGTATTAAATATTTATCTGTTCGGATTTTATAGGTTGCATTGATATTGGGAATCGCTGGTGCATGCTGCGTTGTGACAGACTAACTCGTTAAGTATTGAAGATATAGTAGATAAAGGCACAGTACATATATGTTTCTATACCATGATACCAAGATCGAACAAATCGAGAAGCTTTACAATTTTAAAGAAGGATTTTTGGTAAATGTGCTTGAATTATTTAGAAAATATGTGTCCCTAAGGCCCAGAGAACACGCCTCTAAAAGATTTTTGTCAACTTTCAAAGGCAAATGCACTAGGCAATGCGTGAGGAATAAATAGAATTTCGAAAATTCCGAAGTAGTTGCTCATTATTTGCAACCTGACAGAAATCTTATGTAGTGGTCATAGCATGCGGCGTTGCTTCAGCGACACTTCTAGTCAGCGCTGGGGCCGATATCACCTAACCTTAAACGCCATGGCGGGTAGAAGTCTTCCTACCGTGGCAGAAGATATTTAGAAGGATTGCATCTCTAACAAGTTTGAGATTGCAGACAAAATCAGGTAGTGAAGAGCGCACTTCAAGAGCAGGTACTAGTGCTGAAAGACTTCCTGAAGAACACTCCGCACAATGTAACGTTGTCCAAGATAAATCTAATATAACAATTACTGTTAATATAAACACGAATAAATTAGCAGTATAATATATTAGTTGTTTTTATGTTTTTTTAATTGTGAAATGTTGAAGTAATAAAGAATGTAGTATAAGTCACTAGTGAGCTAAAGTCTATAATTCACTAGTGAGCTAAAGGTGCTAGCTCACTGGTGACTTATAGTACACTTTATATCCTCAAAATCAGTCAATTATGTAGATATTATATGTACCTAAGTGTTGGATAAACATATTTTTTATTATTATTTTTTAATCCAATAACATTAAACTGTCTTTACTTTGTTTATGACATCCACGGTACGTCAGTAGCTTATTTAACATGAAACATCCTGTATATTGCAGCACAATTAAAAGATATTTTTAAAAGCTTTCAGAAAATACCAAATTTATTGTGTCTATTAATTAAAGTTTTAAAAAATGACCATCCAAATCTAAAATAATGTTACAAAATTGTTTTATATCTAAGCTCTAACCTATAGGTACTTTTACTAAGCTTCTAAGATTATACGTAGGATGTTCGAAAAGTTTTGAGATATATGTACATTTATTTGAATTTTTCAAAATAGTTTTCACCACATTGCATACACTTTTCCATTCTAACCAACCAGTCACTGAAAATAGCTTTCCACTTTTCATTTGAAATTTCAGCGCATATTTTATCCCAGGCCTCCAGTAGCGCGTCTTCAGTTTTAAACTTTGGTCCTTTCAGTTGGCTCTTGACAAAAGGAAACAACCCAAAGTCACACGGCGCCAAGTCGGGGCTATAAGGCGGATGTTCCAAAAGTCTGAAGCCTGCATCTGTCAAAAATTGACTGGTAAGTTCAGCTCGATGAGGTGGGGCATTGTCATGATGAACGTACCAGCTAGCGAGTTGCGAGTTTGGGCGAATCACTCTTAACTTTTCTATAACTTTTGAAAGGCATACTGTAAGTGTACCAGAGAGCATTTACGGTCTTCTGTTCTCGAAGCACAACACGTTCAATTTTTTCCTCTTAAACCAAAGAAAACAAGTATCATTATTTTTTTACAGGTCTTGATTTGCGAACTTCGGTCGGCGTTTCTTCACCTTCGAGAACCCATATCTTATTCTGTTGTTTAGTTCGGACGTCGTAATAATAAAGATAAGTTTCATCTCCTGTGACGATCGACACTATGTCTTTAGATTTACCCTCCTGGAATTTGGACATCATTTTTTACGCCAATTCACTCTTTGTGTCTGCTGCTCGGGAGTCAACTTGTGTGGAACCCAAAGAGTACAAATTTTTCTAAAACCCAAGTGCTCATGTATGATCGTGTGTAATGTTGCTAAACTTATGTTCAATGTCTCTTCTAACTGTCGATAGGTAATTCGTCGGTTTGTTTCTATAGCTTTTGGACGGCAGATATATTTTCTGGGGTAACTACTTTACACGGTCGACCTGAGCGTGAGGCGTCTTCAAGCGAAAACGAGCCCCGCTGAAATTGTTTGTACCATCTGTATATGATCGCACGAGATGGACAGTCATCACCAAGTATAGGCTTCATTTCTTCTAAACACTGTTCTTGAGATAACCCACGTGAAAAGTTGTATTTCAAAATTGCACGGCACTCGATAGTCGTCCACGACGCCATTGCGCTAAAATCGCTGGACACGAACTGGCGTAAAACTGATAGTTTACTAATAACTATGTAGGACCACGACATTTCATGACATGTACAAACAAAAAACATCAATGTTACTTTCCTGCGCCGTTTAGTTACAAAGTATCTCAAAACTTACTGAACACCGTACGTATTAACCACTATTTGTTTATATTTAAAATGTCATATTTTGACAACTATTAAAGAAAAACATCAAATGTGGGGTTTTCTTAATGGTCGGTAGAAATACCATTTTAATGGTGATGCAATATACAGGGTCCTTTATATTATTATATTATACTCTTAAGAATGGCATTATTTTCAAATCTTTTAAGTACAATTTTTGCAATTATTGGCAGCACAAATAATAAAAAATAAAAATATACTATTATTAGGTTTTAAATTTTAATCACCCAATAATGGTTAAAAGGAAGTTGTGAAAAGTCTATTTGAAAAGAATTATTTAAAAATATTTTAATTCAAAATAATTATCTTCTTGATTTTATAAATAATTGTTTCCTTGAATTTGAAACTCCAGTTATAAGACAAAATCAGAATAGACCTATTACAAATTTATTTTTACCATACATTCCCGACTATCAGACAGAAACTCAACGAACCAGCGCATGAAACCACTGGCCTGCGCAATCTTTAAAAACACAAAGCACAATCAGATCCCCTAATTAGCAAAACAACCACTTGTGCAACTTAAATGAAAATACAAAAAATGTCATTTATAAACTACCTCGCAGAATGCAGTAAGTTTGCAAAATAGGTGAAGCGTGTAGACCGTGTAGCCAAACGCATAAAAGAACGCCAGATCATACATTAAAAACAAAGAATTTCATAAATCAAAATCAGCCAACACGCATTTAATAACAATCATAGAATAAACTGGGATGTTTCGAGCATTTTAGCAAAGGAGTCTGTTCTAAAAACCCCAAAATCAAGAGACGCATATATTCTATCAAATAAAGATAATTGTGTAGCATCATTTCATTCAGGCTAAATATCTATGGTTGTCTTTGCTTAATATCGAAGTATCTTCAGGAAGACTAAAAATTAACTAACTATTCACCTTTTTGTAATATAAACAATGAAATACGCCAGCAACCAGTTATCTATGTCACTATGACCCTATAACAAACAAGCATGCCTGACATTTCAATGTCGAAGTCGTTTCAGAGTCTCCTAAAAACATCAAACATTTAAAAAATAAAAATTTACTATTAGAGTAAATCTTTATTTTATTATTTTGTATTCAATTTATCTTGACAACGGTGGCATATTTGCACCGAAACGTCTATGTTTTATTTGTTTTGTTTTCTGGATTTTTAGTACTTTTAATTTCATTTGGCGAGTTCCCAATTCACGGCTATCCATTAAACGAACCGCCAAACTGTAGAACCTATCTTCAATTGTTAGCCAATGTTAATCATGCGGAAAATACCATAAATTATAACTTGACTGACCTACACTAAGAGGAAGCAGCAATAGTGCCAGTTAATTGATCATCCTGTATATTTGGTGGGGTTCGATCTCATTGTTGAATTAAAAATTAAAAACCCTGGCGTCCCTGTTGAGCCATCGTCTGCAGTCCCCTGATAAAAAAATAACAAACATGTCCTCAATTTGAGTATTTAAAGAGTCTCTTAACGACGGATTGCGAAGAAAGTTCCTTTATTCATAATAAAGTTTAGGTAATCCGATTATGTTCGTTATGTTCAGTTAATCATAGGTTTGGGACGACGAAATAGGGTTGACTATGAAGTATCGTCGGGCAGCGAGTAAACATAACCGCAAAAATCTTGCTTTAAGAGGACTTATTATGAACTTTGAATTTTATTATATTTAAAAACTTTCCACTCAAGTTATCTTCGGAAACGAGACAGATTTGAAAAATCGCCGAAACACGTCAAGATATTTATTGAGGGGGGAACGTTTTTACAGAGTCGGACAGGCGCCCCTTTAGCTTCCCTTAACCACCAGGGCCACCACCCCAAAATTCTTAAATGAGAAGGCGGGTCGAGTGATACATCATTTTAAAGCTCTGACGAGTACTTTATAACCCTAGAATATGAAGTCAATATCTTCACCTATTACAAAATGGCGGTACTTTAAAAATTACCTAAATACCTGATTTGGATGGCCATATTTCCGAAACTAGTAAAAGGATTAGATGACTACCTGATGCGGTGTTTTTCTTAAAGCTCATTTAAAGGTCTTTTTAATGGTAAAATAATATACAGGGTTCTTAAATAAAAAAATATGTACTTTTTCTTCTACCCTGTATATTACTACCAGTATCACCATTAAAAAGACCTTTAAAAGAGCTTTAAGAAAACACTACATTAGGTACATCGAAACCTGCGGCAACTCCGATTTTGACGAAATTTGGTATACGGAGGTTTTGAGGCGCTGATCACGAATCTGAAAGAATTTTTGGCGGAAACGTTTCGTTCTTGAGATATTTATCATCAGACTTTGAATTTTAAACTAATCCTATTTTTACAATATTTCCCCCTTCTTTTTGCACACAATTCTTGATTTAAAGCTAAAGTGGCATACAATATTTGATTTTCACCTTTTAAAACCCCGTTTTTTTACGTATTTTACATTATTTTTGCATTAAATTGCATAGCTATACTTTGAATCATTTCAATCCCAGTGTGCCATGAAGCCCTATGTGTATGTATGGTTGCCGCATTATCAAAGAAAAGCCACGCAATTTAATGCAAAATAATGTAAAAACGTAGAAAAACGAGGGTTTTAAAGGTGAAAATCAAATATTGTGTGACACTTTAGCTTTAAATCAAGAATGTGTGCAGTAAAAAGGAGAATATAGTGAAAATAAGCTTAGTTCAAATTTGAACTTTGATGATGAATATCTCGAGAACGAAACGTTTCCGCCAAAAAATCTTCCCGATTCGTGATCAGCGCCCCAAAACCCCCGTATACCAAATTTCGTTAAAAATCGGAGTTGCCGCCAATTAAAAAACAGGTTTTAAAGGTTTTTAATTTTAAATGAAATAATATGTGCCAATTTAGTGTTATATCGGGCATTTAGTGCAAAAAGGGAAAAATATGGTAAAAATGAGGAGAGTTTAAATTTTTTACTTTGATGACGAATACCTCGAGGATGCGAAGTATCTGCGCACCAAGAAAGCCCATTATACCAAATTTCGTCAAAATCAGAGTTGGCGCAACTATCCTAGATTATGCCGGCAATAATTCCAGTTACAAAAAGTAAGTATTAGTTTTTACTATATTTACTTACATCTGACGCGTCCGAATCCTCATGACCATGACGTGCCAGTGCCAATGCGTAGTATAAAAATAATAACTAAAACAAGTTTTCTTCATTTAAATGCTCTAAATTTAAATTTTGACATAAAATACAATTTTCCTACAATATTTACTTATATTTCTTTCCTATTTTTAAATATAAATCACCTTTTTTTATTTTTTTCTCCATTGCTTAGTATTTTTTGTTAAACTTTTCATTGACGTTTTACTTTCTATGTTTATTCATTAATTTTTTTTATTAGTGGTGGATTCATTAAAATAGGTATTCGATATGCAATGATTACATAAAAATTTTCTTAAATAATAATATAAATAAGAAAATAAAGAAACTTTGTTTCGTATGCATGTTTTATCAACGTCTTAAAAATAGTTTTATACAATTTTGTTGTAAAATCAATAGGGGATCAATATTTTAAAGTATCAAAATTCACATGAGAATTTCTATTGCCAGTCTGGCTATCCACCACCCGGTATATTTTCTGTTTTTACCAGGGACATAGTAATTATGTGCTGGGACAAATTAAGTTAATTTACCATGTAAAGTGAATGTTATTTAAGGTTAAAACTTATTTATTCTGTATATTAATGTTAAATAAATTTTGCCGCCTGCGACCATATTGAGAAGTAATAAACCAACGCACACCTTTCTGTTTTCACATGCATAGAAAATGCGTTTTATCACACTAGTGTTGCAAAGTGCTACAACACTAGTGTCGCAAAAAAACATGAAGCTGTCATCGCTGTCATTGTTATTTAAAATAAATTTAGGTTATCAGCCTTTTAATGGGATTTACATTGAGTAAACCATGCAATATTTTAAATGCGGACCCACCTTTTTTAATTCTAAAATGATGAAAGCTACTAGGTAAGGTGATTTTTGTGGTAAAATATTGTTAAACAGTATAATATATATCACCCAGTAAGGAAAAGTATATATCACTGAGTGATGCAAAGTTTTCAATTGTTTTCTGTGAAGACAAAATAACTTTTTTTTGAGAATAACTTGTGGTCGTAGGAAAAATAGTACATTTGTGAAAGAGCTCTTTCTTACACTCGTGGGTTTGTCCGCACTCGGCTGACGCCTCGTGCAACGGCATTCACTCTAAATTATTTGATAAGTTCTATCAGCGGAAATGTAATATACTATTAATAAAATCATGTGCTAAAGATTTAATTTTTAAGCCAACACCATGATATGATTTTAGTTGTTTTCTTTTATTTATGTACTGCAGGAACAAACTATAAAGTAGGATTAATACCGCCATTTGTTATTATGTAGCAACAGGTAGAAACGCCCACATTACCACTAGTGGATTCTCTTAGTCCTTTAAGAACCCTACACAAATTTAATGGCTGTTTAAATAGATTTTGCGTAGGTGCATCCTACGGTGGGAAGCTCTATTTTTGTTTTTTTAAATTAAATTAATTTATTTTTGTAATTTAAATCTATTTTGAAAGTAAAACATACGTCAATATAGGGGAGGAGGGTGTTCCAACCTACGGTGCAGTAACTTTAAAGGGTGATTTTTTACATCATTTTATAAGAAAAGTTTCTGTGAACTTATGTTCAAGGGCCGCTCAGTTTGTGAGATACAGGGCGTTAAAATGTAAAAAAAAATATTTTAAAATATTCTAAAGCAGCAAAGCACATAAGTAACAAAGTTGGATTTATATTTATAAGGTTGCGGTGCCCATATCCTCAGCTTTAGGCGGTTCGAGGTCGGGACGCAAGGAAGGGCACTCCACGGAGAAAGGTTGGCCAAAGACGCTGCATCAAATCGAGAAAGCTGATGATCACTCCGGTGGCGTCTAGAGATTTGCGCATTTCATTTTTGCATTGTTTTGGAAGTGATGTTTGGTGAGGAGATGTAGATTCTAAATGTTTTTATTTAAAGTAAAAGAATTTACAACTTAATAATAATTAAAAACTGTATAAACTGTATATCTCCGGCACTAACAACATGGCCGAAAATGGGAGATCCTTGTTTAACACGTCAAAGTCTTTGGACCATCCACGAAGGCTGAAAGCCTAAATACTAAGCGTACTGTGGTGTCTCTAAGCAGAGGTAAGAGGAAGTTTGTTACACATGGGACTTAAAACTTGAAGATTTGGGGGGAAGGAAAGACCTCCGCGGGCAGTAGGTTCTCACAGTCTAGAAACTCTAGGATAAAAGAACGAACGAAATGGGAAGTCTGGGGCCCGTCCAATTGGACCATATAGTGGATGCACTACGTGCGGCACCACGAGTTTCCTGTTAGCTCAAGAGAGGACTACACTGGATACCTGTCGGACAGAAGCCGTAAAAGCATCCTATAGAAGAGCGATAAATTTCCCACGGCCCGACGATGGGCAAGAGAAGGAAGTCTTTGGTAAGTAAAGGATCATTAATAAGACGAATAGCCCTTCTTGACATGGCATCAAGAATGCTTGAGGGTTGTGGGGGATGCCATGCCCCAGACATGAGAACAATATTCCAGAGAGGGGCTTGAATTTGGGACACATACAAAGTGTATAAATTGGAAGGGGAAAATACTTTTGGCTCGAAAAGAAATCCAAGCTTTTGACGCCGCGGTGGCTATGAGATACAATGTGTTTATGCCAGCTAAGGTTATTTTCAAATGTGACGCCCACAAGGTTAAACGTGTCCCTGCTCTGCAAAACCTGGCCACTCATAAGCAAAGGGTGAGTGTTTGATGATTTTTTTCGTGACAAGGAACATGATGGTGTTTCTTGGGATGCATTAAACTGAACGAGAGCTTTATGGCCCCACCAATACCAATACTCAGATCCTGTGAAAGAGAGCATCCATCGCGCCTGCGCCGCTTTCCGCCGGGTTGAAAGTGATTGGTTTGGGGAACCTCGGAAAAGTGGAAGTGAAGGGTACCATCGTCAGCTATTAACCATGAATGGGATTGGCTGTGGAAGAAAAAGCATGGTCGCTGATGAAGAAGAAACAAAGTTGGTGCTAGTGCCGAACCTACGAGCACGCTAGCATTAATTTCGTGAAAGCCGGTGGCCAGCCTAACCAATGACTGATAGCTGCGTCGATTAGAAGAATAACTGGGAAAGCCAGAGCAGAGTTTAGTTGGGAGAGAGAGACCATAGGAGGAGAACTTGTAAGAAGTGCGTCATGCCAGACTTGCTCAGAGAACTTTTAGATATATCCAATTAACGTCCAAGCATTTGTTTGCAAGGCCTACTTAAAAATAACTTTAAAAAATTGAAAAAATGCAATTTTTCTTCTAACTAAAAATTAAAATATGACATGTGATACATCGTTGAATTTGTAATAAAAAACGGGAGCAGATACAGGGTGTACTTTTTCCGCGCCATACATAAAAAATTAAGTTGATGATGGTTTCTCGAAAGGAACGAAACGTCGCCGTCGAATTTATAAAATCTAAAAATACCATCATGTAGCTAGCTAAAAAGTGCCAATAAAAAAGTGTTATTAGTTTTTTTATATCTCTTCAAATAAAGTCAGAAATAAATAAAATCGATATAGTCAAATTTTCGTTTTGCCAAATATCTCAGCAGGCCATGAACGTTTTCAAGTTTTTGAACGACATGTACATAAGCTTTAAAAAAACACAACTTTTTTACTAATTTGGCCTACAAGCTGTATCTCCAATAGGTACTGAGATTCCCACGCTTAGGATCCTTATCTTGGACACACTGACCTTCATGGAGTTGAAACGCAGTAGCAAATACGAACAGTATCACCTTTATTTACCTCTTTAAACCCTACGTGAGTTTGGTGCTGCAGTCTGGGAGGAATTTAAAAGCATGCAAATGCATAAGCGGTTTTGTGAATTCCTACTGCGTGTCAGCGCCTTCATGGAGTTGAAACGCAATAGCAAATACGAACAGTATCACCGCCCTTTACCACTCTAAACCATACGTAAATTTTGTGCTACAGTTTGATAGAAAGTTAAAAGCATGCAAACGCATAATTTTATTACGAATGAAATTTAACCTGGTAACAAAAGGTCTGTGCCCAAAAGCATTACAAATCAGTCAAAGTGAATCAAACAGCTCAAATACAGTGAGATAATTAATACATAACCATTTTTAGAAAAAGTCATAGTTTATGAGTTCTTTTTGGGAATTTTGTTATTACATATTCGGTTTCATTTAAAAGACAATTTTATTTTTAAAAATATTAAAATTAAACTTTTAGTTCTCTAATTGTACATTTTTATTGGTTAGCTATTAAGCTATTATTTTTTTTATTTGTTTTGTCTTTTGACTATGGTTATACAGCAAGTATTTATTATATTTATTATTTATTAAGCTAATAAATATTTTAACTTTTAATTTAAATTTGATACGAGGTATTACAAAATGATGTTAGCAAAGCCAAAAAATCTGACAAAACATTATACAGTGCTTGTCTAAATTCAGGACCTCATCTCCTAACTTTTGAATTGTTTGGTATTTTTTCATAAAAATTTGAGGACTTTAGTGAGACAACATAAACCAAATTTTAGACAGGAAATGACAGATATAAATGTCAAACTCACAGCTGGGCGCCATTTTAAAAGAAAAATTAAATGGAAAAAGTCATACTGTAAACTTTTTATTTAAAAAACAAACATTGACACACTACTTTTAGGTTATAAACCGTTTAAAATTCACATAAAACTAAAAGAAAACAACCGTATGATTCAATTAAATGCAATAAGGCGGTAAAGTAAAAAGATTTAAGGCGGGGGCGAAGCGTCTCCTGTTGCCATGCAGTATGAATTCCAAATATAAAAACAAATTTGCTTGTACTTAAAACATCCCAGGTTACAACATGCGTAGCAATTATAGGGCTGATTTCTGCGTTCTACTTTATGAATTCCTACGCAATATTTGTGCTGGCGCGTAGTAGTATTTTTACAGTGTTCTAAAATAAAAACTCCCATTAAATCCTCCTGCATTTCAGCACGGTAGGGTGTTGTAGCGTAGTTCCAAGTATGGGCGCGCACTTCACTGCTTAACTTCGGTGATCGACGCTGCATACTTACTTTTAAAATATCTTTATTACATAAAATAAATAAACAATTCATGTAGTTTACAATATTTATTCTTCTTTGCTTCCATGAACTGAGCATCTAGTATACAGGCAAGGAGGCAGTAAAGACGCAAGGTCGCTGGCTGATGTAAACTCCATGATTTTATATAATTATCAATTAACTGCTGTTCAGAAGTAACTTTTCAGTGGTCATTCGAGATATTTTATTGGCCGGAACCTTAAAATACTTTTATTTAAAATTTATATATTAATATTGACTTTATGACAGTTTGGTATTGCTGGAGCAGCCACAAGCGCGCCATAATCTGCCCTTAATTTTATATTATAATAAATTCTTGGGGGCGCCACGTGCGGTATCTTGCATAAATTGAAAACGAAATTTAATAACCTCCTGGACTCTTTGTTTGACCTCCGGACAGTGCGGACGTGCGTAGAGGGACTACAAAGTTCTTCCCGGAGTGGCGGTTAGAGGCGCCGTACGGACGTTTTTACCTTCGGGGATCAAGGAAAGATTCACGCTAAATTGACGGCATCTTTCTTCTGGATCTAAGCACTGTGAGCGAAGATTCCTATAAGCTGATGTTATTCTGTTTGGTGGTGAACACGAGGTATTTCTCAAATGGCGGGAAATAGATGGGCGTGCCATGGGAACTGTCAGTAGTGAAAGTGAAGGTTACACGTAACACCAGTAGCAGATCTTGGTTTGACAGCCGACAATTTATGCATTGCATCGATTGTTAAATTGTTTGTTTTCTTTTTGGAATTTCCGGGAGCTACAAGCTCGATTATCCAGATTTTCCGCCGACGAAGCCCTGGAAAGCATAGTCCGGAAGGGGGAGAGTGGTGGATTGGACCTGAAGGGACCAAAACCAAGAAACAAAAAATTTTTTGAGCCACTGTGAACGTAACTTTTCGATATAAATTCTTTAACATATGTATTTTACATAAAAAAGGTACTTATACCTGGTAAAAGTTAATTTAAGAAACCTTTTTCTAAATTTAAAAATATCTCTCTTTGTATGACCATATCTAAGGTATACAGGGTGTTTTGGACTTAGATGCTTATAATGCTTTCGAGTGTTAATCCTGGTCTGATTTTAAAAAAATAGAGGTCAAATAAATCTATACCCTAACCAGCTTATTTTTTGAGATATAAAGTGGTAAAATTCTAAAAAAATAAGCTTTTTTACCACCCTGTATCCTAAAATTTGGCCATTAAGGTCATGTGTTTATGTTAAAGAGTTTTCTTAAAACACCTAGAATTAACACTCCAAAAGATAAAAATCTAATTCTGAAACACCCTGTAAGGTATACAGGGTGTTTCACAGACATGCTTATATAAAAATTATTTTTTAAAATTTAAGAATTTTTATTTAAAATTTACATACAGGGTGGCTCAAAGAAGTTATTTTGTTTTTAATTTGTGCAAGATACCGCAGGTGGCGTTCCCAAGACTTTACAATAAAAATATGGGCAGATTATTATTTTTAACTTCAAAAACCCCTCTAGCCAAATATTGTAACAACATACTTATTATTAACAAAATAATTTATAGGAATCTTAAACCAGAATAAATTGTTATCATCCTGTATCTTCGACATCATCTACTTTTGGACTAAGGTAAGTTGGGTTGGATTGTCGTATTTTAGCCTTAGGAATTTGGAAGTACTTTTTTCCGCACCCTTTGGAGATACCCTGTGTTGCGAAAATTCTCTATTTTTACAAAGTTGCAAATTATTCAAATTTACTTCCTTAAAAACTTCAAATAATTTTTTACTGACTTCTAAGAATATTCATCTATTTTTAAATTCTTTGTTTATTTAACCCCGGTTCATGTCTCCTTTCGGCGGAATACCGCTATCAGAAATCATTTGAAGATCTCCGCCGGGCTTCTCCCGCTTTATTACAAACGCGGCCGCGCTGTTGGCGGCTTGCCCCACAGCGATTTCGGCATGCTTTGTCGGGGCTTTGACTAGTTCCGAGAATAACGTTTAATAATTTCACCCTAGATATTGGTTCTTTTAGTTGACCAATAGGATTTCTAAATTATGGAAGCCATATTTGTTTTAATTTGTTTCTGTATTTTTATTGGTTTAACCATTTTCTTTTTCTTTGGATCCACCTCTATTTCAGTTTCTCTCCCCAAAACTCATATTTCCAAATTCAGTGTCTACTCGGAGACCTCTAACGTAACATCGTTATAATTTCACCCCTCAGTGTCTACTCGGAGACCTCTAACGTAACATCGTTATATTTTCCCCCAAGTGTGTCTACCCGGAGACCGCTTAAGTAGTAACAAAGGTTACTTTTTCCCGGTTAAATTTACGAGAACGTAAGGTTTTCTCTTAAATTTTCACCCCCAAAAGTGTATTGGGGCTCCCTCATGTAACATAAGGTTACAAAAATTACGTAATAGACTTGTCAAAAGGACAACTATTACAAAAAGAACGTCGAGGTTCTTTTAACCAAGTACTTAACAAAAAAATTTTTCTTTTTTGTTATTCCCAGCTGTTTTGTGCAAACTATTTGTAAAAATTGTCGTAGAGAAGACATTCCGTGCAAACGCCAAGGTTTTCTCAACTTTTATATTTTAACTCTTATTCCCGAGCATTACAACATAAAATAACACCGCAGACCAAATGTCTTGAGACTTTCAACAGATATACTGTACAATAATTGTAATAGTGATTTAAAGTAAATGTGCTGTGCAGACTGGACAAATTTACTGACAATAAACTGTAAGAGAATAATTTAGAAATAAGATCTTAAAGACTATTCGTTTTTTTCAAGCCTTTATTTAGTTAAACTCACCATTATTTAACAATTTATTTTTGCTTTAAATAAAATTAATTGTTTTAATAATAGTTTTTCTGTAACAAATTTAGCTTAGAAAGTTCCTACTTTAAATAATAAATCATACTAAAATATAGAACCACCCTGTGGACAAGCCACATCGAAATTAGAAGTGGTTAGTTTAAAGAAACTGCCACCCCTGAGAAAGTTGGATTGGTGTTTAAAGAAACCCAGTTTACATTTTTCTTCACCCTGTATATTTTTCTTTTAGAAGGTCTAATAATAACTACGCTAAAAAAGGTTAATACAATTAGAAGTGTAACGAAACTCGACAACTAAAGAAAAGTTTCAAAGAATAATGAATTTTTCCTGTAATCAAAGGAATTTCGGCCTCGGCAAAAAATCAAACTCAATGGAAAATTAAAGCCCGATTTTCCACTGTTTAGTTCGCAAAACACATGTAGGTAAAGGGCAAACCAAACCTTTCAGAATGATTAATATGACTATGCAATGTTATCGACATGTTCGGCAGATTGCTCAGCTTAATGCTTTTCTTATATTATACCTTTAATAAATCAATTTTCGATTTAGATAAGACAGGCTTTTAGCTTTCAGAACTAATCAAGTCGATTTTAATTTCAGCTATAGACGCAATTTATACCGAGCGGAAATTTCGTTCGGTATAACAGCCGATATTTTGCAAATTAAATTATCTGAAAGCCTGTAATGTGTATCATGTACAGCTTTTACATTTAGGTTTTTACAAAAAAAGTATATGCAATATTTAATAAAACGATAAAGAAGGACTTAACGACACAACATAAATAAATTTTAAAATAACAAAAAATGTCTTATTTGTCATGTAGTTGTCATTCAGCTGATAGTTCATCTTAAAAAAATATTGTGTAGTTGCCTGTATTTTATTTGTGTGTGTCAGGTATTTTCGTTTATACTCAATTTATACCTAATAAACGCAGCATCATGGCTGCCCAGCCATTTTGTGCGAACAATTTACGTGAGAGAAAAGGGTACTAGTAGTGTTTTTAAGTGTACGGTATTAACTAATAATAATATTAATATTATTAATTATAATAAACGAGAAAAAAGTATGCATCTTTACCGCAGCATCCATCCCCGCTCATCAGTCTCTCGCATTTACCTCCCACGCCATCAGGGAGGTCGCGGACTTTTAAGCTTTAAGTGTTTGGATGATCGTTTGGTTTTGAGTCTTGCTTGTCAGGTTGTCAAAAGTACGAATCCACTGCTGCAGTTAGTAAGGGGACATGAGATGACCAATGTTGGAGCATTTTTGTTCAAGGCAGCCGAGCGAGCCGCAGAGAAATTCGGTCTCAAATTTGAAATAGAACAGAAACTCTAATGCTGTAAACGCTGCAGTTAAAAGAGCCGAACAACGGATGCTCTTGGAAGATCACATCAATAAGCCGCAGCACAGAGTCTTTTACAGGAACATCGATAGACTTGATCTATCCCGAAAGCTTACATTTAGGTGTTTGAAATCCGCCGAGCTTAAATCTGAGACCGAGGGTTCTTACTAGCATGCCAAGATGGAGTGATACACATTGGTCTACCGAAGCCAATTTTCCAACGTTCTTGACACCACATGTCGAGCCTGTCGACAGGAACCCGAAACCCTTATGCATTATTGTCAGCTTGTCCAGTGCATTCTGTCAATAGCTGCATCCATCGGCATAATGACGCTCTTCGGGTACTTTACCATTACCTCAGGCATTACTACGGCATCGATGAAACAGCAATACTGCCGTTTGCTCCCGGCGACATTGAGGCAAAACAACATGGATCCCTTCGTCTGCTGAGGCATATGAATTTGGCCGAAGACCACTGACCGGGAGGACGCGACGACGGAAAAAATAAATAAACCGACTTAAAAAAGTAAATTAAAAAAAAATAAATAAATTAAAAATAAGTCGGGTAATAACATAGTCTGGTATTATAGTATAAAAAGATTTTGTTAATTAGTTATTAACACTTATTATTTTAGCGCATATATAATTCATTATTTTTTAATTTTTAGTTAGTTCTGATTAAAAATATATTTTTTTTAAGTTGGTTAATTTTCTTTTTATGTTTCTTATATCTAACGCCGTTACTGCATAAGAATTGTTATTTAATTGTTAAGTGATTAACATTTATTAATTCCTTTTTATTTATTTTTAAAATTTTTAGTTAGTTCTGATTAATTATTTTTTTAAATTCGTCAATTTTTTTTTGGTTTCTTATATCTAACGCCGTTACTGCATAATAATTTTTATATTTTTTTATTTTTTCATTATTTTAAAAAACAAAAGCACTTTTTTTCTAGCAACTTTTTAAGATATACAAGTTGCCTGCTGCAGATTTGAAATGTAAAGTTTTATCTTAAAGAATTCATAAATAAAGAAAAACTAATAGTTTTTAAAAAAAGTGAGCAAACAGCACTTTTTGTAATTAAAATATACAAATTCTTATTAGGATGCACACAAAAAAAAATTATTGGAAAACCTTAATTTTATTTTTTTATTTTTTTATTTTTGTGACTTTAAAAGCAAATGATTCACTTGTAAAAAAGTAACTTGATGTTAAATTAATGGTACTGGCTAAATGACCATGAGTGGCTTTGTTTGATTATAAGAAGAAAACCGCCGCCCAGCGGTTTTATTTATTTACGTATGTGAAAACCGCTTAAAATGTAAATTAATTTGTTATTACAGGCGGTTTTTACTTATTTTAGAGGGAGATGCCGCTGTTAAGCGGTTTTATTCATAAAAACTATTAAAAATCGCCGAGTAATAGTTAAAATTAATCTAACCTCATAAATATTTGCTGTGCCGTAGGCGTATTTTGTTTGTGGTTTTATTGTTTAATATTATAGTTTAGTTTATAGCACCCTAAAAAAACAAATTAGTAGTATAGCGGGATGGAGACGGGCAAATAAAACCGCTTTTGTCTTTATTCCCACGTTTTATGTCTGGATTACCTCTTTATCAAGGACCTATAATTAAAAAAGACATATTACAAAACAATTTCGTCACATGGACCCAATATTTCACAACAGCAAAAAACACTTAAAGGCAGGCAGACAAGGCGAAGAAATAAGTTATCAGGACGTCATCGTCATTATAAAACTCAGCAATTAGATATAACTTAAAGTTTTTAAAAAGTAGAAAATTGTTTGACTGAAAATTGAATTATGAACAATAAAAATAAAAATAAGAGAAAAAATATGTATAAAAAATTATTAAGAAAAAATATTAAAAAAACAATAGTTACCTATTCGGAATTCGAACTCGAAACCTGTGGCTTACATGTCAACATTTGTAACGCTGTAGCTATAGGCCAACTTGAATAATTACTTTTAAATCTTAATGATATCATGAAAAAAATAGACCATGTCTATTAATTATTTATCTCGTAATTTTTTTTCTTTTCCTGAGAATTTTTAGTTTGTTCCACCCTGAATACATTTAGTTTTATAAAACGATTAGTTTCTTTTTCTTAACGTTAAACTACTTCTAGCTTTTCTTTTCCAAAAAGGTGTACCATCTTTTTTTAACTTATGAAAGGCTTTCGATAAAGTCCTTGTAGGTGTCAAACGTATCTTCCAGTGAAATTTTTGTTTGTTGATCAATAATAAAAATAATAACAAACAATAAAACAAATAACTAATAAAGTAAGGATGGCTTTAAATCGCAATCGGCGGTTTTTATATACGTTAGTAGATAAAACCGCCGGACGGTGGTCTTCTTCTTCAAATTGAGCAAAACCGACGGCGGTCGTTTAGCCAGTACCTAAATTACTAGACCTTATTAACGTATGTCCTAAAAGTTGTATGTCCTAAAAGTTTTGGCACAAAACTCATTGTCTTTCCAACATCTTGGTATACGAAGAAGCTGCGCTTGAGTCGTCTCTTTCGATATTTAAGACCATTCCTCCTCAATTCCAACGATATCGTACTCTTAGAACATCTGTATTGCCTAGCCAGTCTCCTCGTTGACATTCCAATCTGATTTTTGCTCTTCTCACCAATCTCTCTGACCTCTGTGCGGTAAATGCACGTGGTCTTCCACATTTTGGGAGATTCAGACATGGTATTCCCTGCTCGCACCCCGCTATTGTTCTATAAATAGTTCTGCGTGAAATGTTTTCATTCTGAAATATTCGACAGATTTCAGCTTTGGGTATCCGCCCAACTAACTTGGAGATACTTTTTCTTATTTCTAATTTATACGAAATCTTAAAGCGAAAACTTCAAAATAAATAAATTTCAACTGACAGTAAATAAAGTAAATAAACTTTTGTTTTCAAAGGCAACTTGATATTATTTTGTTTTTGTTAAAATTAAAGACAATGAGTTTTGTGCCAAAACTTTTAGGACATACGTTAATATAGTTTTTACATGCATTTTATATAAAAAAACTATTGCTAAATTAATTAATTATTTATTCTAAAACGCTTTTTATTTTACATGTGTTTCACTTTACAAAGTAAAGACTGGAAAATCGCTATTTAATTTCCTGTTGAGTTTAATTTTTTTCCCAGCCGACGTTGCCCTGATCAAAAGAAAATTCATAAATCTTGTTTGCAAACTTAAACTTTTCTTTTGTCGTAGAAAGTTCGTCGTAACGTGCTGGATTTTGACTTGAAACCTTTTATTTCTTTTGAAAAAGGTATTATTAGATATTTGTAAACAGAAGCTACGGCCTGAATTTAAAAGGATTTTTATCGAAGAACTTTATTGGTAACATGTAAAATGTATGCCTGTGTTCCTAGCTTGTTAAATTTTATTGTGTTGTTTAATTTAAAAGTTAGTTTTTAAGAAGTAGTTAAAAAAATATTCCTACGATTTTTTGTTCTCGGCACTTCAATTTTTTTTCTTCTCGAAATAAAGCAGTTGTAGACCAGTACCAGCCTTTAAAAGAGGTAAAAAGTGGAATGAAATATTACAATAAAACCCATAAAAAAAGGTAAACAATATAACAAAAGCAGCACTTTCTCTTACTTTTTGAACAAAGTGGATTATTCGCACTACTTTCAATAATACAGTCGAATCGAATTTTTAAGAGAACCGCACCCAAAGTTCCACTGATGTGATCATTCTCATGACTCGAGAATAGGGGTCCTGTTAGGTAAATATAAACCCTGAACAAAATTGGTTTAGGTAGTTGCATAAATAATTTTAAATTACGTTAGGTAAGTACGGATATGCCGGTTGATGTAGTATCGCACTGGTAGAAATTAATTTTGACATCCCGAAACTTACCATCAAACCAACTTTGTGATGACTGAAAAATATATAAATTATACAAATGTTTTTTGAAACCTCAAATTATTATATGTTATTATAATTTACATTCCTTAACTTAACATTATTAGTTTTTATTGCATAAACAGCTTCGTTTGGTACCTGGTAGGAGGTAATCCGATGATTATTCATATGAGCTAAAATATGATTAGCGATTTTTTAAAATGAAATACTCTGAATAATATATCACCACCAGTTTCGGAATAAACCATCCAAATCTAAAATAATTAAAATATTTTAGAAGCTGAATAGAGATGCACTTCCACACCTTTTTTATTTTTAACGTATAAATAATAATAAGATCTGTTTTGTTGGGTAGTTTGTAGAATCCATCTTTTCAGAATGCTTTATCTTTAGATATAGTGTGGGATAAACATATTAAATTTTAAAAATGGAAAACCTGTAAATTATAAAAATCGCTCCCACACTAGAAGTAGCAAAAAGTCGGAAGGCAATTGTAAGTACAAAACCGATAAAGAAAAAGGTAAAAACTCTTTGACAAAAGTAGCGAGACTTCGCGAGACTGCATCGGAAACACAACAATAGCGCTCTTATTATTTAAACTCTTTACTTTTTTAGTAAACAACGCTAATAATAAACTACTAAGTAGATTCAATGTTGTATATTTATGTTTACTTAAAAATACATTTTCAAGTTTCTTATTACCCCAATAGAAGTCGTCATATCCTTTTATAATTTTGCGTACATGTAGTTTGAGAGTATCTACTTTGAAATACACAGCACGAGCCATTGGGCACTTCAAAGTTGCTTTTTGGCCAACATAATGGATTTCTATCCCAGAGGAATCGGCGTCGCCAGAATGATAGCGGCGCCTTGTATAGAATAGTCCGATTGCAGCGGCCTTTTATGTTTTTTTTTTTGTATTATTTTCAAAGTGTAATGAATTTGCGCTTTTAAAATAGGTATAAAGCCGACTGTCCATAAGAGCGGTTTTCCGCTCGCGGATGATAATTCAGCGTTGTGATTGGCTAGTGCAAATTTCGAAATGTTTTTCCCGCCAATAGCAACGCTGAATTTTCATCCGCGAGCGGAAACCGCCTTATGGACAGCCGGCTTAAGTGTGCATATTTATAGTGTTGTTTTTTGTCTTTATTCTCCTCTAAAACTTACCACTGTATAGTAATAACATTTTAAAAGCGCAAATTCGGTACCCTTTGAAAATAATACAAAAAACATAAAAACAGGCCGCTTGCGATCGGACTATTTTATACAAAGGCGCCGCTATCCTTTACAGCGACGCGCCGATATACTATGGGATAGAAATCCATTATTTTGGCCCAAAAGCAACTTTAAAATTTTAATGACTCATGCTGTGTATTTCAAAGTAGATACTCCAAACTACATGTACGGAAAGTTATAAAAGGATATGACGACTTCTATTGGGGTAATAAGAAACTTGAAAATGTATTGTAAGTAAACATAAATATACAACATTTAATCTACTTAGTTTATTATTAGCCTTGTTTACTAAAAAAGTAAAAGAGTTTAAATAATAAGAGCTATTGTTGTGTTTCCGATGCAGTCCCGCGAAGTCTCGCTACTGTTGTCAAAGATTTTTTTACCTTTTTCTTTATCAGTTTTTGTACTTACAATTGCCTTTCTACTTTTTGCTACTTCTGAGTGTAAGGACAGATACAAGATTTTTTTATAATTTACAAGGTTTTCCATTTTAAAATTTAATATGTTTTGTCCTACACTGTATATCCTAAAAGATAAAAGCATTCTGATGAAAGATATGGATTCTACAGAATCTACCCAACAAAACAGTGTTTTTTATTTATTTTATCCGTTAAAAAATAAAAAAAGTTGGGAAGATGTATCTCTATTACGCTTCTAAGAATAATTTAAAATTATTTTTCAGATTTGGATGGTCATATTTCCGAAATTAATTGAGATAGACACATCAAATGTAGTATTTTTTGATGGTGATATAATATTCAGGGTATTCCATTTAAAAAAATCATACCTATTGTCGTACCCTGTATATCATATGAGATAATAATCATCGGATTACTGATTAGAATACTACCGAATTAACCAAACAAGCTGACATTTTAGTTTATTTTGTACAATAAAAAACAATAATGTTAAGAGGGGTGTAAATTTATAATAACATATAATAAGTTTTAGGTTTCTAAAAAGCATTTGTAATAATTTTACAATATTTTTCCAGTAAAAATAACCCCATTTTAAGTTAGATTGGTAAGTTTCAGAATTTTGACCAAAAATATTAATTTCTATCCCACAGTGCGATGACCAGCTGCATCAACCGGCATATCATAAAAGAAATATAGCAAAGGCGGCCGCGAAGACAAGCATGCCGATTTATTTGCTTTAAACTTTTTGTGATTTTTTTCTTATCAAAGAGCACCGAATTTACATTTTTAAACTGTTCCTTCTATACGAACGTGTGCATTTGAATCGAACACCATCAGTAAATACAAACTTTACAATCGCCATAATTCTATCGCATCGGGGTGTTTAGTATGCAGATAACAATGCAGCAAGCAGTTCAGTTTTGCATCGGGATGGTGTGTAACTGTATCAACATTTGGAAAACATTCGGAATATTCCGGTCGAACTGATACGGCATCGTGACCAGGTCACTTAAATATTTAGTGTGGGGCCAACACTGGCCCGGGTAAATATCTTACGAGATCGTGTAATTACTGGAGGAGATGTGTGGAATTGAAAATGGGTTTCAACACCATGTTTAATTAAAATTAAGGCAAACATTAGTGAAGTATTAGTCGAGTCAATGAAGGTGTAAAACAGACAATTGTATGTAGAAAGTCCTCAATAACAGCTTCGACTTTGGTCATTTTTTTAAAATTAATTTTTCGTAAAAAGCAAAAATCATTTCTCGGCATGGTCAAATCGCTATTTATTTAGTATATTATAGTCATAATAAGAGTACTTAGTTTGCTTCATCAATTATTATACGAATTAAAAGTTAAAATATTGATGTATTGACCAATCTTTCGCGTAGGAAATTAATATCGATTTAAATAATATAAAGAAGGTGATATTATTTGCTGTAAAGTTAGATATAAGCGATAATAAATGACCATGCCAAAAAATGTTTTGTATTTATTTATTTGAAAACTGTACATTAAAGAAAAAAATAAATAAGTTTAAAAAACTAAAAACACGCTTTTATATGCAACCGAACTAAAAATTAGAAAATAATTTTTCATTAAAAAAAATATTGTCACTTCAGAGTAAAAAGCGTGGGGTGCTTAATATATTAAATGTTATAATTATTATATTTGCCAATATCTATGAGGGAAAAGTTATGAAAAATAGTAAAATGCACCCCACGCTTTTTACTCTGAAGTGACAATATTTTTTTTAATGAAAAATTATTTTCTAATTTTTAGTTCGGTTGCATATAAAAGCGTGTTTTTTAGTTTTTTAAACTATTATTTATTTTTCATTTTTAGTTCGATATGCATGTATGTATGTATGTATGTAAAATGCTCCAGTTTATTCACTAAAAATTCCTTCGCCATTTTGTCAAGAGTAGCTAAAGTTCCTGAGAAAGTTTGGGATGTTGCCAAAAGATGGCAACACAGGTGTTGTTTTTATAATATAAAGGAATTTTTTTATCCTGGCGATCCTAACCAGGATAACGGGATACTGTTTGCAGATTATTGCATTGTCATGGGTCCTTAATACGTGTGCAAAGTTTCAAAGAAATCGAATAGCTGGAAGTTGGTAAAAATTAGGCTCAAAGATTCCGTTACATAGATAGATATAGATAGATGATGATGAAGTTACAACCCAAGTTAATAAAAGCAAATATATGTAATTTTAGAGCTTATCATTGTTTATTCTTTCATATTATATTATACCTATTATTTAAGTAGCTATAAAATAGTTTATTTTAATTTTTTTAGACCTATACCTTGCTTTCGTTTGTTTCACCATGTCTAGTACCTCAGTCTTATGATATTATTTTACCAACTGAAGTTGTATAAAATTGTCATTAAGGGTCATAAAACCTATATTATTTTATATTATGTTATGTCTGAAATACTAACAACTGGTACAAAATAACATTTTTTTAAATTATATGAATAAAAGACATGACGTTAAAACAAATCCAATGATTATGTCAAAAAATGTCCACTACTAATTCGCTCCGAGGTACCCCAGGCAGGAAAGAAAAATTTCCGATAAATACTTGTGTTGTCATGGTAATGCAAACAAAATATAAAAAGTTTTGTTTTTCATTAAATATTTTGTAAATATCTTTATTCTGGAGAAAAGCTAAATAATATTTGATTTAAATTTATAGTATTTTGGTCTATTTATTTAAATTATTAATTCTGTGAATGCGATATGTTATTCTAACATAGTTACTGTATTTACACAGTAAACACAATTACCATATTACATATTTAGAACCTACTGGTAAAACACACACACTAATTAAACAAACTTGAAATAATCACTTGAAATGTCGGTAAAGTTAAATTAAAATCAAATGCAATGCAATTAATTATTAATTTTGTAAAGTGATATTTTCAGATTTGAGAAAAAATCGCCGAAACACGTCAGAGATATTTATTGAGGGGAACGTTTTTTACAAAAATTTGGACGGCGCCCCTATTAACCTCCAGGCCACCACCCCCAAAATTCTTAAATGAGAAGGCAGGTCGAGTGATACATCATTTTAAAGCTCCTGGACGAGTACTTTATAACCCTAGAATATGAAGTCAATCATCTCTCACCTATTACAAAATGGCGGTACCTTTTAAATATTACCTAAATACCTCGATTTCGATGGCCATATTTCCGAAACTAATAAAGTTAGATGTAGCTTAATGTGGTGTTTTCTTAAAGCTCATTTAAAGGTCTTTTTTAATGGTGATACTGGTAGTAATATACAGGGTAGTTAAGCAAAAAAGTATGTATTTTTTATTTAAGAACCCTGTATATTATTTTCACCATTAAAAGACCTTTAAATGAGCTTTAAGAAAACACCACATTAGGTACATCTAACTTTATTAGTTTCGGAAATATGGCCATCCAAATCAGGTATTTAGGTAATTTTTAAAGTACCGCCATTTTGTAATAGGTGAAGATATTGACTTCATATTCTAGGGTTATAAAGTAATTTGTCAGAGCTTAAAATGATGTATCACTCGACCCGCCTTCTCATTTAAGAATTTTGGGGTGGTGGCCCTGGTGGTTATAAGTTAGAGGCGCCGTCCAATTTTTTGTAGAAACGTTCCCTCAATAAATATCTTGACGTGTTTCGGCGATTTTCATATACACACATTTTCAGAAAAACAAAATATACCCTTATTTTTATGTTTAGTTTTTTATTCTTATTGCAATAGTAAAATATGCTACACAGTGTACTTACATTTTCTCTTTAGACTTTAAAAGAAGAGATTACCTAAAAAATAAAGAAAATTAAATTAGTGCAAGCAAGTAAATAAATTTATTTAAACGTTTAATGTCTAGGATTTAATTAAAAACTAAACTTTTGAATTAAAAAGTATTAATTATTTAAAGTTTACGATAACACAAAATACCTAAAACTCTTTTTTTTTTTTTAAATTTTTAAGATTTTTACTTTTTTACATTAAAAAATAGTGATTTACATTACAAGATGCGAAAGTTTACTTTTTGGTGTGAGGTGGCTATAGTAAAAATAGTGGAGTCTAAAAATAAAGTTAAAATAAACTTTGTAGTAACCAACGATGAAGGCTCAGTTCCTTATGTCAGATTTCTACAGGGAATATATTAAGCTGAGACCAAGGAATGCTTTAGATGAGCGCTTATTGTATCGTTATGAAAGAGGTAAGTGTGTTAATCAAGTAATTGGAAAGCACTTGAAATGCCTTTCGCATCGTGTAATGTATTATATTTTTTCTGCTACTGTTCTATGTATCGCATAATTTAATAATCATTAACATCATGTTTTAATAGAAATATCAGAGATTTTGAAATTTTACCTGTTAAAAATTAATCCATAACAACACATTTATTGTTGACATTGTCTGTCATCCGCACTTGTCAGATATTGAATTATTGTTAATTTAGTATAAATCCATTCCCATTTTAAAACGTTAAATGAATATGAAAATGGCATCCAAAAGCCAGCTGACCTTGCGTGTGCCTCACTTCTGCCAGACAAATCTAAAGAGAGTTACCATCAAACATATAAATCGTTTTCTGAATGGCTTGCTACAAAAAATGTGGGGCGGATTGACGAGAATGTGATGTTGGCGTATTTCTCAAGAAAAATCCGAGTCTTTATTACCACCAACCCTCTGGTCTGTATATTCCATGCTCAAGTTAACAATTTCCCTAAACAAAAATCAAGATATTTCGGAGTTCAAGAAACTAGTTGCTTTTATTAAATGGAAAAACGATGGTTATGAGGCAAAAAAGTCAAAAAATTTTAAAAAAGAAGAAATCATAAAGTTCTTTACCTAACGCGCCTGATCAAAATTACTTAGCAATGAAAGTAATAACCATTATGGGAGTGGCTGGGGCATGCCGGACAGACGAAATATACAGAATGAAGCTAAGTGATGTAGAAATAAGAAATGACGTGGCTATAGTAAAAATAGTGGAGTCTAAAAAATAAAGTTAAAAGAAACTTTGTAGTAACCAACGATGAAGGCTCAGTTCCTTATGTCAGATTTCTACAGGAATATATTAAGTTGAGACCAAGGAATGCTCTAGATGGGCGCTTATTGTATCGTTATGAAAGAGGTAAATGTGTTAATCAAGTAATTGGAAAGCACACTATTTCAAATGTACCTAAAGAAATTGCGAAGTTTTTGAAGCTTTAAGACATCAGTAGATACACTGGCCATTCTTTTAGAAGAACGTCAACTACGTTCCTTGCCAATGCTTCGGATGTCGATATTTTGGACTTAAAAAGGCATGGAGGTTGGAAGTCTTCTTCTGTTGCGGAGGGATATATTGCTGAATCCTATAGTAATAAGGTGGAAATTTTAAAGAAGATTTTACACGAAATTCCTACCAATATTTCCTCTAATGAAGTAACAGTAAAAAATATGAATATTAACGTAGTTAAAGGTGATAACGATACCCCAATAACAAATTTAAAAACTGTTAATTCAAGTATTATTCCTCCAATTTCTTTTGCTAATTTCTCAAGTTGCACAATTACTTTTAATGTCAATACCTAACCTAGTTTCTTAAAATATTTTGTCATAAATTAGTAACTTTTTATAAATAAATCCTAATATTTCCCACAAGCATATTTTCCTTTTTTTTACTCTTACTTTTGTCCAGGCGCTGAAAATATTACTTTCGTAGCTAGCAACGCTTAGCAACCAGGTAACACGAAGGTTCTCTTTCGTTATCATTCGCGTTGCTAGGACCACAAAGTTTTCTTATTTATACAGTAGTAGAAAAAAAGATTTTTAATCAAACCTACCTACATCTAAAAGTAAATAATAAGGAAAATACAGGATGACAAAGTAAATATATATATATATATATATATATATATATATATATATATATTTTATACGTTTTAAATATTAAAATAATATAAATTTGTTGTTTCTGTTTATACCAATAAGTACGAAACATCCTGTACACCATTTAATACACACAGGTTACGAAAAACCAAACGTTAAGACCACCACATTTCTTGATTTTAAATTCCCAAGCGCCCAATTTTCCCCAAGACTAAAATAAACACGTATATATACACTAAAAGCGTTAGATATTGCCCTAAGACGTTTTATTAAACCATAATTTTATGGTCTAAAGTTTAGCTATGTACGCTCGTAATACCCAGAATTTACCGTTAAAGTCTAAGTTAAGACTGCTGCTCTGCAACGTAACTTTCGGGTGCATGTAAAATATTCTATAAGAAGATTTTTTTCGAAATATACAGGCTGTACTTAAAGTAAAGTGCTTTAATTTATCAACCTATACAAGTTGCAAAGCTAAGCCAGTTTACCAAAATGATTTATTTAAAAGGCTTTAAATAGGGAATTTACAGCATTTACATTTTGTTGTCACCCCTCGTTAAAATTTTATTGTTTTTTAAAACATATGCCACTTTCATTTAAAAAAGCCATTCACGCAGAAGTAAAAAATATTGGGTTTCTAGCAAAATTTTCAATTTTTAATTTTTATAAAATAACTGCTTTATTTGACAATTTTTATATAAAAACTTTTAAAAAATTTACTTTTTACCTGGTATTTAATTTCCTATAAATATATATATAGGAAATTAAATACACAAAATGAATACATATCATTTCCTGAAATTCTCTTTCTCTCTATGTATTCAAAAGCGTAAAAACACGGTAAACGCAAAAACGGACACAAAAAATTTAAGCAAATTATACTACAATCTGCTCAGTTGATTTCTAATATATTACATAACTATTTATTTATAAAAAAATAATAATAAAAACATTTTTAAGAACAATTTAAATCAACAAAACTACCACCTTTTAATAATAACATCAAATTGATACTCTAGCATGAGAACAACCTAAAAAAATCTCCGAAATTTTATGCGGTGGATTAACATATATTTTTAATATACCATAGATGTCGCTTTTCTGAACGGTACAAAGAAATAAATTCCCTTTAATAATTTAAATTTATAAAAAAAAACAAAAATAATAGTCATAACGGCTGCTGCCCTTTATTATTAAATTTTAAAATTGTGTCGCTATGTGTGTAATATATGTATACTAAAATCCTTTATGTGATCGTCCAAAATGTTGTGTTTATGATAAATTTTAACACTGACTGGACATGGAAATTTCTATCTAATAAGGTAACTATATTCATTTTTGTAATTAGTCACAGCCCTATTGTGCTTTTTTTCTCTTTGTATTTCCAGTTCTGATGAAGGCCTCATACCGAGAGCCGAAACTTTAAAATTAAAATAGTATTTTATAAAGAAAATTTTGTTTTATCTGGCCTTTAATCCCAAGAATATTAAATAATAAAACAATATACATATAGAAGGCAAAGAAAGAAATCCACATCTAAACTAATATGGCCACAAATATTTTATTTATGGTTTTCAGTTAACCTAATAATATATATAACAATAAACTGGTACTTTAGATGCAGTAAAAATGGTCTTGACTCTTTAGCCATGGTTACTATTGTAAGTCACATATAAGTATAAAAATATTAAAATATAATAAATAATTGAATTATTCACATTCAATAAAAAATTCGCAGTAGGCAAATCCCGTGTATAACATGGCTCACAAATAATCTGTCACCAATCGGGAAAATTAAATTTATTTTTTAATTGATATAAATTCACAAGAAAGTTGTTTTAACATGTTTTCCAGTTAGTAAAGGGTGTCTCAACTAGAGCGCCGGATTTGATTGTCAAGAAAAACACAACTTTTTTTTAATTAAGCAAGTATTTATATTTCAACATGAAAAAGAATAGTTGCGATTAAACATGGAATACTACATCCGGCAGATGGCCACCACGAGACCTCTGGCAAACGGTCATTCTCTTCATAAAATTCTGGATAACGTTTTCGCTTTCCTGTGGCCGTATTTCAGCAATAACGCGCCGTATCTCTTCTTTTAGGCGCTGATAGTCCCTTACCTTGAGTTCTTGCGTCAGTTGAATCTTGTCGCTTGAAAATGTAGATCTTTTGTTAAAATTCTTTGCAAAGTAGGTCTTGTAATGATCAATTCTTGACCACGATGCCGAATGAATGTGCCTGTATTCTCTGCCACACTTTCCCTCACTGCGGCTATGTTTTCGATGGATCGACAAGGACGGCGACGAACGGGAGTCTTCTCATCCATCAATATGAATTTTGTCTCAAATTTTTTAGTTAACCGGCGAACTGTCGGACTCATTTGGTGCATTGTTGCGGTCAAATCTCTGCACGTAATCTGCGCACTGTTTCCGCAAAGCTTTCCCCAATTTTGTAGTGAGTTTTACAATAATTAAACGTTGTTCGTTTGAATAGTGCTTCATAACTTTTAATCGCGTGTTATGTACATGACAGCTGTCAAAAAGAAAAATTTAATTACTCGCACAAATAAAATAGTGGCAAATTCAAATCGCTCTTGTTGAGACACCCTTTATATCGATAGTCGTAGAAAAATTATATTATGCAACTCACACGGAATATTGATTTCCCTTTCGTATGACTTACAGCACTGAAACACAGCGAAAATGTCTTTACTTACGCTATTTTTTGAAGCTTTCACATCTGCAAAGTTATTTATCACTGTGCCTTTTGGTCTCAAAATTCTTGGATAGTCCCTATCGACTGTTGATTTTCCGGGTATCGGCTAGTCTATTCTTATTATTGAGCAGCGAACATGTCTTATTCACCTTTTGGTAACTATTTCCTTGATAGTACCATTTAATCATTAATACTTTTCTTCAGTAGTATAACTCATAGTTAATCTTTCTTTCCCTACGATTTTTTGATAATAATAGCTAATTAATTTCAAATGACAACGTTATGTCACGCTAACTGGTATTTTATTGTTGTTCATAAATATGAGGCGAGAATAATGTAACAATTTTTAAAAATATATTAGCATCTAACTAGGCAAAACGGGTTAACGGAAAAATCTAAAGTTTTTACCATGGACGTAGATTTGCATGCTCTTTAATAAACTTCAATAGATTTTTTCTCTTCTAAAATAATTAGAGGAGCCAATAATTGACCCCATTAAAAATTACATGGGATTTCCCATGTCCCGCCCGGCGATGCATCACCCGGTATGTATAATATGTAATCATATTATTATTTTCCAAAGGCGTATTTTTCAATGTTTAAAAATCCGCTACAAAAATTTTTCTAATATGTCTACTTGGGGTTTTGTGGATTAAACATTTTTTTTTTTTTTTAATTTCAGTATAACTGATTTTTTACCAGCGAAATAAATAACCATTTTTAAATTCAGTATTATCGATGTGATAAATTTCTTAAAATAAGACCCAATTTTATGTGTCTCGTTGGCACATTTAAACAGAAAGGCAGAAAATTAAACTAAGTTTAAATAACTCCTATTTATTACTTGTTTCATTTTACTTTTGACGAATTGTAGTCACTCAAAACTAAAAGTCAGCGGGTCTATTCTCGAATCTCAACTTTAGCGTCGCATGCCTCGGTAAACGAAGCCAAAAAAAGTGGTTTTAACTGGTTATTCATGTGAGAATCTCGTCAGCACGTCGAACGTGACACTAGTTTCTCGTGACTCGGAGAATCCTCGGCCTGATATTTTATCTCTTGTTGCGATCCCGGTTAGTGAGAGATTTCCAAAATTATGGTTAATTCAAAATTTATATTGGCGGTGTGATTAAAAATTTAGAATACTTTCTCAACTAACTCTGTATTTTTATTATTATGTTGGCTTGTGGCCGTGTATTCCTTAAACACATAACAAAAATGATTAGGGATAATTTATACAAGTGTTTGGTAAACTAACCAATGTAGATGAAACAAAAATAAAAACAAACCAGATTTCTTGGAAAGATATCTTTAATTTACAACCTCGTGTATAAAAAGGGATTATGTGACTGCTTCGTTGTTATAAAAGATCTAAGGGTATTTAAACAAAAAACTTTTATGGTTTTTTAAATAAAAGTGAGTAAGTTTAAATTTCTTATCAGTTTACATTAATCATGTTGGACCAGAGTAAATCACATAGCTTTAAGAACATCTTGCATTTTTGGTTTTCAGATTTTAAAGTTTTTTGTGTTATTTTATGTCTTCTTAAAATTCTAAAAGGGATAAAACATAGAATTCAACGAAATGTAAATATTTCGTTTATTTTTATAAATAATTCATAGGGACTAACTTGTAGACGCTTTAAACGAAAACAAATTACTTGTTCTTAGAAAGTAAATGCCAGAACTAATTTTACTATGTAGCACATGAGATTTTCACAAAATAAACCTACTTAAGTTAGCAGTAATATAAATTACAAGAAAATATCTAAAATTAAACTTCTGCAGCTAGCTAGCAGGGCGTAATGGCGCCTTCGTGCAGTTTTTTGCTAAGCTGTGGCCAACATGCAGATTGCATTTGAACTTAGTTTTTGAAAATACTTGTTTTAAAGTATCTTGAGAAAAAATATCTACTATACATTGCTTATTAGTGTATATCAAAGTATACTGTAGTGTCGTCGTCATTCATGGTAACACTGTGTTAAATGAGACTTTTCTATTGAAACCTTTCACTGCGTCATGGGTGTTCAAACGAACATGAATGTAATGACACCTCAGATGAAAACCAACACACCATAGCGACATCAATGTTGCAGTTCAAGATTTTGCATTAATGCAATGGCACCACGGATGACACTGACACACCCATTTTTTTTATCTTTGACAAACCACGAAGGCTAAAAGCCTAAATACTTACGTACCGTGGGTGTCTTAAGCGAGGTAAGAGGGAGTTTGTTGAGACGGGGACTTAAATACCTTTTTGAGGGGGGAAGGAAAGCACCTCCGCGGGAAGCAGGTTCCATATCCAGAAACTCTAGGGAGAAAATAACAAACAAAGTGGGAAGTTCAGAGCTTTTTTGTCCAGTTGGACCGTATAGGGATGCATACAAGCGACACCACGAGTTTCCTCTGTTGGAAACCGTGAGAGGAGGAACTATACTGGACAATTCTTAGACCAAAGGCCATGGAAGTACCTATAAAAAGCGATAATCCCCCATAGCCCGACGATGGGAGAGAGAGGGGAAGCCTTTCTGTAAGTGAAGGATCTATTAATGAGACGAATAGCCTCTTCTCTTGAATCGGAATATTTTTTCTAAAAAAGAGTTTAGAGATGTTTTTTTAAGTATTTTTTATTTGAAATAAATGTATTGCAAAAGACATATAAAATAAAAAAAACTTAACAAAAATATCTTAGCACATTGCCAAAAATATACACCAACATGCAACAGCAAAAAGGTCAATCTTTGATAAGGTAAGCAAGCGGTGTCTTTGCAAGACATTTGGAAGGCAGCGTTTCGAAACAACTTAAGTTTCGTCAGAAATCTGCATGTTAATGAAACTAAAACCGACGGATAAGCGGGCTCGTTTACACAGGACGTAATTCCGAATTTAGATTCTCTGTTTTAAAATCCATCTACTTAAATTGTTAAATTTAGATATGCAAAATTTTTTGAGTTACAATTTTTTGATCCGAGAAATGGTTGTTTTTTATTATTTAGTAATAATATTAGTGTTTAGTAAAAAGTAAAAGCCTTTAATCTATTGCCGCTTATATTTAACAAGGTTGTCCTAGACTCCGTTACACCCTTTTAACTTCTGAACTGTTTAATACACTAGCGGAAAAAATTAAAAAATACAAAAAAACTCCAATTTTTTTGACGTTTTTCAAGTGGTTGTATTTCGCTTAAAAATTATCATACGAAAATTTTTAAAAAGCTTTTAAAAACTTAAAGTTTCTAGTTTTTAAATCCAACAGTTAAAAAAATCAAGCAACGTCTTTTTTTTATCTTTATGACATCTCACGAAGGCTTATGCCTAAATACCAGTGTACCGTGAGTGCCGGGTTACTGGATGTTTAACCCAATATTGTCGTGTTCCGTCCACGTTATCCAAGCACTGAAACATGCAGTTGCATTTCAAAGCACCTTTTAGACAACGCAGTAGTGCCACCACGGACGTTATTTTTAAATAACTACTACCTAGAAATGGCAGAATACTACACAGTGGTTTGCCATTGCCAATTGTGTGGTGACGAGCTATTAAAAATCCGATGTCCGACTCCGAGATTCGAACCCGGATCGCTGCGGTAAGAGGCTGACACGCTAGCCACTACACCACTGCTCGCCACGCGTCTACCGCGCAATCCTAATGAATACCAAAAAAATATTTATTTAAATTTTTTCGGATTTTTTTTTGGTTTAAAAACTTGGATAAAAATTTTCAACCTAACCACTATATGGATTGGATAACTTGTTTATTCAGCTTTAATTTTCTTTTGTTTAAAAGTTCAATACGACCATTGAACGAAAAAGGAGCTTTTGTCTTTAACCATCAATATCTTAGCAACCGCTGATGGCACAAAAAAATTAAGGAAGGTTTTAAAATCTTTTATAAAAACTTTACAAAAATCGACTGTGGTTTTTAAAAAGAAAAATATATATTTTTTTATTTTTTACGTTAATTAGATAATCAGGCGCTAATTTAAAAATATCCAGAAAACCAGTATTGTTAGGTGTGCTTTTACAGTTCAATATACCTACAAAAACTCCACAAAGTTTTAATTTAATCCATTGGGCCGTTTTTTTGTTTTATTTAATCGAATTTTTAAAAATAATTATAGGGTAACGATTTTGATTTTAAATAATCACAATGTTTAGCCCAATGCAACAAAAAATTTAAAAGTTTTTTTATATTTTTTCAATAATAAAGGTGGTAAAATTTAGCGGAAAAAAAAATTAAAAAGAAAGTTCTAAAAAAATGAAAAATTTTTAGGCAATAATATTGGCTCATGTCAATTTTTTTATTTTTTGAGATACACCACTTTGTGATATTGCTGACGATATTATTAAACGTTTTTTATTAAAAAGTATACCTTAATGCTTAAAAAATATATATAAATATATAATTATCAATTTGGAAGAGCAGAATAAACCTAAAAAAGTGACAGTTATATTGTTAAATATAAAATAAAAACTCTAGAGTGGACATGCCATTATTACTTGACACCAAGATCATGTAAAAGTAATGGAGTGTCATACTCCATTGAATTATTAATTAAAATAGATTTCTTTTATTAATATGGAAACTGTCGTATTTTAATAAATTATGTATATATTAGTATATATTTTAAATATTTTTAACTTCAAAAAAGTACTTTGTTTAAGTTTAAGTAGTTTTTAAAACACTTTAAGACGTTTAAATATTTACTAACCAGTTGTAGTTAGCACTTTTTGCTACAAATAGTTGCTTCAAATTATGTACAGGGTTTTTATTTATATTTTGCCACCTATGGCAAATATGGACATTTTGGGCATTTAATGATGATATGCCCCCTCCTCAGGGCTGGTCCGAGGGGGTGAGGGTGATTATGAAATTGAAAAAAAGTGAGAAGTAAATAAAAGAACAGCAATAAAAATAGGTGGGTGAGGGGACCTTTTTTTTTTGCTCTTCAAAAAATTTGAAAACTTTGCTTCTTTTGTAGGGGCGCCAAGATTTTTGTTTAGCACCCCACACATTTTGTCGTCTTTCTTTTTTTTATCTTTGGACAATCCACGAAGGCTGAAAGCCCAAATACTAACGTACCGTGAGTATCTTAAGCAAGGTAAGAGGGAGTTTGTTGAGGACTTAAATACTTGAAGATTTGGGGGAAGGAAAGGCCTCCGCTGGCAGTAGGTTCCACAGTCTAGAAACTCTAGAAATAAAAGAACGAACGAAATGGGAAGTTCGGGGCCTGTCCAATTGGACCGTATAGGGATGCATACTTGCGGCACCACGAGTTTCTCTGTTGGGAGCTGCAAGAGGAGAGACTATACTGGATAATTTGTCGGAGCAGAAGCCGTAAAAGTATCTATAGAAGAGCGATAGATCCACCACAGCTCGACGATGGGCAAGAGAAAGAAGTCTTTGAGTAAGTAAAGGATCATTAATAAGACGAACAGCCCTTCTTTGAATGGCATCTAGAATGCTGAGGGTTGTAGGGGATGCCATTTCCCAGACATGAGAACAATATTTCAGAGAGGGTCGAATTTGGGACACATACAAAGTGTATAAATTGGAAGGGGAAAAATACTTTTGGCTCGGAAAAGAAATCCAAGCTTTTTTAACGCCGCGGTGGCTATAGATACAATGTGTTTATATAATATAAAAAGAAAGATCAGGTTTTATAATTTTTTGTAACTCATTATCTAACAACAACAAAAAATACTAATTTAAATAAGAATAATATCCAGTCCAACAACACCCTACTTCTTGCAAACAAAAAATTAGCGGGACCATGTTTAGACGATTTTTTAAAATATTTTCTAATGTAAAATCTGCACTTAAATTTTCTTAATAACATTTTCCAACATCCTTTTCTCCCCGGGTACACGAATATACCTTCGGTGCGACTGTTAATAGGCAAAAGAAAAGCTTGGACATCTTTCTTTTACGCAAAGGGATTATTTTCTAAAAACTTGTATCAATAAAACTCTGCATATTAAATTAAACCAAATTTAATAAAGATAACAGAAAGTCTACATAATCCTGTAAGAGAAAATTTGACTTCAAAATTTCCTTTTGGGAAAACAAGGCGCCCTGTCTCGGGTTGCTGCTCGATTAGCATGCAGATTGCATTCTAAACTTCACTTGTCTCGCAACACTAACTCCCAAATGACTTGGAAGGACACCGTTGGCTCGTCTTATCGCAAATTTGACCTTTTTAGCCTCGTCGTCGTCTTAAGTTGGTTTTTACTTTAAATGAACACCAAGGTTAAGTTTGCTTATCTTTTAAGGTCAATTTATTTAAACAAAAATATTTATAAGTGTTTTGAAGTTATATAAAGTTTATCTATAACATTTTCTATTTGTCAATTATGAGTAAAGAAAAACAAGTCAAATCGCTTAAAAGTGAATATGAATTTTTGTATTAAAAAAGTCTCAAGATGATGCGGTTAATTCAATAAATCTTTGATAAGATTACTACATATTACTATAAATTTATGGATTTTATTGTTTTTTATTTATAATATAGATTAAAAGATGTTTGCAGTTATCGCTAAATGTAGTAATAAGGTAAGAAACTGCAATTCATTGCTTGCTTATCCAGAAATGAAAGTCATAGCCTTTTTTGGCCTGACCTTAAATTTGGTCTAGTAAGGCCCCTATACCTACGATGCATGGATATGGAGAAATCACTAAGCTCAACTTGGCGGGCACTCAACTAAGATCGGTCTCGATTTTTGGCAAATTTATAATGTATTTAAGAACTCTTTGTTTGACCTCCGGGCAGTGCGGACGTGCGTAGAGGACTACAAAGTTCTTCCCGGAGTGGCGGCTAGAGGTGTCGTACGAGCGTTTTTTACCTTCGGGGATCAAGGAAAGATTCACGCTAAATTGACGGCATCTTTCTTCTGGATCTAAGCGCTGTGAGCGAAGATTCCTATAAGCTGATGGTATGCTGTTTGGTGGTGGACACGAGGTATTTCTCAAATGGCGGGAAATAGATGGGCGTGCCATGGGAACTGTCAGTAGTGAAAGTGAAGGTTATACGTAACACCAGTAGCAGATCTTGGTTTGACAACCGACAATTTATACATTGCATCGATTGTTGAATTATTTGTTTTCTTTTTGGAATTTCTAAGAGCTACGAGCTCGATTATCCAGATTTTCGGCCGACGAAGCCCTGGAAAGCATAGTCGGGAAGGGGGAGAGTAATAGATTAGACCTGAAGGTACCAAAACCAAGAAAAAAATAGAAATAGAATAGAAAATGTATTTAACCACTCCTTCTGGCAGTTTAAAGACATATCATTATTATTATCGAAAACAACAAACCGTTCTGGCGCGTTTATCATTCTGACAGATCATCCAGCAAACTCCACCATCGTTGGGAATTATATCGCTTTTCCTACATCTTACACAAAATACCATTCGATAGTAACTTCCATTTTTTTTTAACCATAGAGGAGTTAAAAAAGGGGCCTGTCTTATAGTCGTGAAACAATTATGTACCTAGATTTATTATCTTATAAAACTGTTTATTAAAAATTATTTTAAAGCGTTCATCCTAAACACAATCTCTGAAAATATCTGAAATGCAAACAGATGATAGACAAATTGATGCTTGGTATAACTTATTTATAGATTAACTGGCAACTTAGTTAATTGGGAAGAATATTTTAATTAAGTTGTAATCATGGCGTGTCAGGGAAAGTTTTGCTTCGCTTAGAAAACCAAAAAATATATGCTCTGCTAGTTAACTAAGCTGCTGATAATTATATACCTTATAGAATTTGTAGTTGTGCCAAAATAAACCTTACTTGTAAAAAGTATACAAGGTGTCCCAACTCTATTTATACAGGAAGTAACTAGGCTCCTGTACAAGATCCAAAAATAAAAATAAAACAAAAAAATATTTCGACACACTCTTTTTTTACCAGTAATAATTATTATACAAGATAACCTTAAAAAAATATACAGAGTGTTTCATTAAACAATAAACAAACAATATATTTTTTTAAGTCTTGTATATTAACTGGTAATTTGACACAGTGATTATGGATAATAGAAGAAACGAGTTATAGGTCACAGAATGTCATCATAGCTGACCAAAGGCGTTATTAGGATTGTTTAAAAACACAAGTTTTATCATTACCACATTCAGCTGAAATAAGTGTTATTGGAAGTAGCATTATAAGCAACTAATGAATTTTTTCTGTGAATTTTAAAAATAGTTGCAGATAATACAAAATCTTTTAATTTTGTGCTTTTCTCCAACAAATTTATATTTTGCAATAACGGCTTAGTAAATAGGCATAGCTATATCCCAGCCTACTTACATTTAAATAGACATTTGGAATAAAAATATGTTAAAACGGAATTTACTTAAAAAGTATAAAAGATAGGTATAGGCAACCTATACACCATTTGAAAGAGCATTTGATTTGTTATCATATAGTGTAAAAAAATACAGGGTGTTCCATTTAAAATAAGAGAGATATTGCTATTTGACTTTCTAAAAATTAAAATTATTTTTGATCACCCTGTATAATCTATGATCTCGATATGACTCTACGTATGATAAGGCAGACTTTTCCTAATCTTGTAACAAATTTTAAAGTTTAAGGAGTTTATATTGTTAAAATAAAATTAATTTAATTGCACCCCTGCATTAAAAAAAAATCAAATATCACAAAAACGAATAAAATTAGACACTTGGTACTAAAAACAAACTTAAATTATTTTTTTATGTAGAATCTAAAACCGTCATAAAATATAGGGTGTTCCATTTTAAAAAATATAACTTTGATACGTCACACTTTTTTGAGACATCCTGTATAGAGTAAGATAATTTTATACTGTGGCCTTATCCGACCTGTATATGTTTCAGTATTTACTTTTTTTAAAAACCCCATGGTTATCCAGCTACAGACCGTGTCGAATATGGTGGGCCACCCTGTATATGTGTTTGCAACCCAATTGGTCTCTATCAAAGTCGGTCTACATAAGGTCACGACATTCGGCCATATTGCTTTGACGTGTTATGACGTCACATCTCCCATTTTTCGGCCATGTTGTTCAATACCGGAGATATACAGTTTATTGTATTAGTAGAACAACCGTTTACACAACAGTTTTTAATTATTAATAAGTTGTAAATTCTTTTACTTTAAATTAGAAAACGTTTGGAATTACATCTTTCAACAAATATCACTTCCAAAACAATGCAAAATGAAATGCGCAAATTCCTAGACGCCACTGGATTGATCATCAGCTTTGATTTTACCCAGTCTTGTCCAACTTTTCTCCGTGGAGTGCCCTTCCTTGCGTCCCCGACCTTGAACCGCCTAAAAGTTGAGGATATGTCGCAACCTTATAAATATAAACTAACCTTGGTCTCTATAACGCTCAAGTAAATCAGCATTTAGCATCGTGGGCTCCCCTACTAAAAGTAAAAGCAATGTTTTATTTAGTAGAAAAATTTGTCTTGAAATACTTATCAGATAGCAGCCATAGTGGAACTAAGAAACATCTGCAGTAAAACATTCGAGTGACATCAACTTAGAATTAGAAATTTTGTCTATTTCCTTGATAGATCTGGGTAATAGCGAAAATGGTTTGTAAACTGACAGCAAACATACACGTGGCTTATTTTAAGCGGTTTATTTTAAGATGCTCCATATTGTCTTTATTTACAATGAATAGTTTAAGTTTTATTTTATTTACAGTAAGAAAGTAGCTATGTAAAAATCGAGAAAAAATGTATGCAAGTTTGACAAGTTTCAAGTTATAGGTATTGTTCTTATTAATCATTGTTCCTATTGTTTTATTAAAATTAAATGTTAATTTAATTCAGGAAATAATCCTACCAAATATCCCTCATGCATCTAATTTTTCTTGTGGAAAAATTGGAATATTCGCTTTTAAGTAGTCTGTTTTACAAATAGCATTCGCGAAAGTGGAAAAAGCCTCGTCTTCGACTCGGGCCACTCTCGCTCATGCTATTTGTTAAAACAAATTATTTAGAAAACTCGTTTTCCGATTTTTCCGGAAAAATTCTATGCACTAGGGATATTACCCCCGACTATTTCTTGGATAGATTATTACATTAACTACATTTTTGTGCAAACATCGAATATCTAGTTATCTTTCCTGACATTTATAAGTTTGTACAAAATTTTCCCAAACATCCTATAATGGGCCGTGGGTAACGGATGTGGTTAATAAGCGTGCGTAATGAGTCATTTAAATCACATTAATATAGTATACATTTTTAAAGAGTCGTAGAAAAATATATTGTTTCCATTATTTGACTAGCTACAAGTCAGGTAGATGTCAAAGTATACCAAAAGTGTTTCAGGCAAAACTAGAACTATTTTAGAGCCAAGAGAAAGAAAACCACTCTAACCACAAATAAATAGGTTTAAAATACTAAGTACGGAAATAAAGCATGTGCTTGTTTGCTGTCAGTTTACAAACCATTTTCGCGATTACCTAGATATATCACTGAAATAGACAAAATTTCTCTTTTGAATTAATGTCACTCAAATGCTGTGTTGCAGCTGCCTTCTCGATTTAGCAGAAAGTAATTTGAAAAGAGTGGAATTTAAATTCGTCTTTGGGATGAAATATTTAGTGTTTGCCATAAACTATAATAAATATTTCCAAATAAACTCTCATTGTTATTATTTATTTGTAACCATTAAAAACCAATTGTCTTTATTAGTTACTTAAGAAGTTTTAAAAAGTAAGCAAAAATAAAATAAATGAAATTATAACTCATCTAACTTTTACAGGAAGAAAAACCCCTAAACTTTTTAACCAGGTAACTTTTGGTAAAAGTTAACCACTAAACTACTTTAATATAAAAAGTCTTGTGGCAACGTGGCCTATTGAAAAGATGGTTTATGGGCAAATGGGCTTACAAGAAGTTTCTACAGGATCCTAGTCCAGAAAACCGACAGGCCAGCATTGAAGCAAGAAACTACTACAATCAAACAATTTCTGAAGCCAAAGACTCCTTCAACAATCCTATTAAAAACAAAGTTCTTTCTTGCTCAAATGGCAGCAAATCTTTCTGGTCCTTTGCGAAAAACATAAGTAGGAATTTTTGTACCAGTTCTTTCCACCGCTAACTTTGGAAGGTAAAATTATTTCTACCGCTAAAGGTAAGGCAGAACTATTTGCTAAAGAATTGCTGCCAATTTAACCCTTGACCCTCCCGTAAATCATCCAATTCCAGCGGTTACCCCAGTTCCTCATAAAATGCCCGATATTATTTTTAAGGTAAAACACATTAAGCGTATCCTTTCTTTCCGTAACACAAAGAAATCGCCTGGGCTGGATGGCATACCAGCAATCGTTTTAAAAAATGTGCTCCAGAACTTGCACCAATCTTAACTCGGCTTTTTCAAATTTCTTACGACACAGGCGTCTTTCCGGAGAGCTGGATAAGCTGCACGTGTTCAACCTATTCCAAAGAAAGGATCTAAATCTCTTCCATCTAACTATAGACCAATGTCAATTCTCTCAGTTCTTTGTAAAGTAATGGAAAAATTAATTAATTCACAAATTCTTAAGTAGTTAGAAAAACACAAAATTTTGTATGACAGGCAGTATGGATTTCGCCACAAAGATCTACAGCAGATCTTCTTTCCTTCGTATCACACTGCTGGAATAAGTCTCTTGAGTTTCTAGGTGAGTCCCAGATCGTTGCTCTTGATATATCCAAAGCTTTTGACCAGGTCTGGCATGCCGCACTTCTTAATAAACTTCCCTCCTATGGTCTTTCAACTAAACTCTGTACTTGGCTCTCTAGTTATCTATCTGATCGTCGTATATCAGTTATTGTGGACGGCCATTCTTCAAGCTTTCACCAAGTAAATGCTGGAGTCCCTCAGGGCTCAGTTCTGGCACCAACATTGTTCCTTCTTCACATCAACGACCTTCTTCTCGTCCACAACTAATTCCATTCATAGTTTCGCCGACGATAGTACCCTTCACTCCAGTTTTCAGGTTCCTAAACCCATCACTAAACCTGACTTGGAAAACAAACGCAGAGCGATGCAGATATCTCTTTCGCAGGATCTTAATTTAATATTGGATTGGGGCGCCAAAAATCTCGTCCATTTTAATGCATCAAAACACAATCATGTTCCTTGTCGCGAAAAGTCATCAATACTCATCCTCTACTTATGAGCGGCCAAGTTTTACAGAGCAAAGACACCTTCAATCTTGTGGGCGTCACATTTGAAAGTAACCTTAACTGGCATAAACACATTGTATCTATAGCCACGGCAGGCTTCAAAAAAGCTTGGATTTCTCTTTCGAGCCAAAAAGTATTTCTCCCTTCTAATTTATACACTTTATATGTGTCCCAAATCCGACCTTCCTTGGAATATTGTTCTCATATCTGGGGCATGGCGTCCCCACAACCCTAAGCATTCTTGAGTTCTATTCAAAGAAGAGCTATTCGTCTCATTAATGATCCTTTACTTACAGAAAGGCTTCCCTCTCTTGCCCATCGTCGGGCTGTGGGGGATTTATCGCTTTTATAGGTACTTCCATGGCTTCTGCTCTGAAGAATTGTCCAGTATAGTTCCTCCACTCTTACGGTTCCCAACAGAGAAACTCGTGGTTCCGCGCGTATGCATCCCTATACGGTCCAACTGGACGGAGCCCCGAACTTCTCCACTTTGTTCGTTCTTTTATCCCTAGAGTTTCTAGATTGTGGAACCTGCTGCCCAGCGGAGGTCTTTCCCTTCCCCCCAAATCTTCAAGTATTTAAGTCCCGTGTCAACAAACTCCCTCTTACCTCTCTTAAGACACCAGCGGTACGTTAGTATTTAGGCTTTTAGCCTTCGTGGTTTGTCCAAAGCTCCCCTTAAAACGGTACCAAGAATGCTGAGGGTTGTAGGGGATGCCATTCCCACAGACATGAGAACAATATTCCAGAGAGGGTCGAATTTAGGACACATACAAAGCTGTATAAATTGGAAGGAGAAAAATACTTTTTGGCTCGTGAAAAGAAATCCCAAGCTTTTGAAGCCGCGGTGGCTATAGATACAATGTGTTTGCAGTCTACAGTGTGCAAATCTCATACCTCAAATGTGACGCCTGCAAGGCTGAATGTGCCTCCGCTCTGATATTTGCAAAGACTGTCCTCCCCCCACGGTGAGATTTGGTGAGATTCAACTAGATCCCCATTAGTTTTTAGTTAAACAAACTTACTATATTCTGTAAAAAATTCATCATAACGAAGCGTTTTAAGCAAGTGCTGACGAGGATTAGAGATTGCAGCGCTGTTTTTCCACTTAACATGGATTCCATTACATAAAGTAAACAAATATTACCGTAAAGTTTCTCAAAACGCTGAAGGCATAATACGGCTTATAAACTCTAATAGAAAATTGTTATAGTAGCGCAATAAAAAGTTTAGTAAGCGCATTTGTAGTGTATGAACAAGTTAATTTTTGTAATATTTAATTATTTTTGTTGTAAAAATTCATATACCTGTTAAAATCTAAAGTGTTTGTTATGTGTGTTTGTATTAGCTAATAATTTATTGGAAATATGCTCTATATTGGTTAGGCCGATTCATTTATTGGATGGTCTTCTGGTTGGGTACACGCCCTGGAAAGAATGGGACCGCTTTGGTCCTGGTCCCGGGGTATACAGAGCTGACCCTGTTCAGCCCTATTGACCCCTATAAACTAGCCGGTCGGTTGAAACAAAATAAAAAAGAAAAACCTCCCAAAAAACCCAAAAAATCTAATTAAAAACGACGTTTCGGTAGAAGTCTGCCACCGTTGTCAAGTTGAAAATAAAAATAATTAAATTTTTAGATTAATTTTTGTATCGCAAACAGAAAATAGTTTGACATATGTGTCATGACACATATGTCAAACTTAACTTAACTTGACAACGGTGGCAGACTGGCCACCAAAACGTCGTTTTTAAATAGTATTTTTGCCTTTGGGGGGTTTTTTATTTTGTTTCAGGCAGACCGGCTAAGTCCATAGGGGTCAGTAGGAGCTAAACAGAAAGCCTGGGACCAGGACCGAAGCGGTCCCATTCTTCCAGGCGTACCCAACTAAGAAGCCATCCCCTAATAATTTACTATAAATTAATTTTTTTAACCTGTGACATGTGAAAATACAATTTTATATGTTATTTATCAATAAATATTTGAATTTAAATTTGAATTTTATTAAATTATTTGTTTTTTTAGTAAAAAAATATAATATCGGAAAAAACAGTAGTTTGTATAAAATAATAGTTATTGGTCATAACTTTCCGCTATTAAGTTAAAAAGTGTCCGATTGGGACTTTTAATATAAAGTAAATATAAGTTAGGATGTGTAATAAAAATATTCTAAACTTTAAATTGCAGAAAAGTGTCTCAACATTTTTTCAAAAATGTTTCCATTTATTTATTACAAAAATGTATTTCATTAGGCTGATACACACTGTAGATATTGACTCTTTTCATTCACCACACTGACATAGTTTAACGACAGACTAAGATAAACGATTTGTAAACCAGAAAGCCAAACAAGAGTTCGTATTAATGCTCCGACATTCATTGTATGTTTAACCGCGAATGTTGAAATACGGTTTAGGTTTTCTTGTATTAGTGTATTGTTACCGCTAACCCATATTCACTTAAGGATATCAATTGAATCGTGTATTTCAGAAATATTATCTTATTATAACTTCCCAAATATCATATATAGATGTTATTTGTATTAACACTTTAATACTCTATAATAGAAATGTTGACAGCCCAAAACTTAAAACAATGTGGTACACCAAACCAACCTGGTCTGGGAGGTACTTAAATTACAATTCAAACCACCCATCTAATCAAAAACATGCGTCATAAGGAGCTACTAGCTGACAGGGCAATTCAGTTGACATCACCTGAATACAGACAAGAAACATTAAATAAAGTAAGAGACATTTTTAAAAAACAATAATTTTCCATTACCACTAATTAATAAAATTATTAAACAAAGGAATTCAAAAATTTTATAATAAAGAGGCCTTCACTACCAAAAATGACAACTTAGAAAATAAAAAATATATCGCCATGCCATACACAAACTATTTGTCGGAAAAAATTAAATATATTTTAAATAAACACAATATTATAGTATGTCACAAAGGACACAACTTAATAAGTCAATTTTTACAAGATTAAAAGTCAAACACCCCAAAAGAAAAAATCAAATGTCGTTTATTCCATCCCTTGCTCTAATTGTCCAAAAAAATACATTGGTATGACTACCCAACATCTAAACAACAGATTAAATGGTCACAAATACCAAAAAATGCATCTACAGCTTTACATAAACACGAAATTGAAACAAAACATTCTTTTAATTACACAGAAACAAAAATACTTGATCAAGATAAAAAATACCAAAAACTAATGGTAAAGGAAATGATCCATATAAAAAAAGAAAAAAATTGTGTAAACAACAAAGACATTGAAAACTTAAGTCAAATTTATTACAATTTAATAAAATAATAAAAGTATCTATCTCGAACATAACATAATTATCTGCACTACATAGGATTAAGATTATTTTTGAAACCGTATTAACACAATTTTTAAGTTAATAAAAAAATCAACGAAATTCACATCCTACCGACTCCAACAAAACAGTTGATAATATCTAATAAACATCTAATATAAAAGGTATAGTTTTCAAGGTGCGTATCCCATTATTTTATTTTATTAGTTTAATGTTGTTAAAGTATATTTTAATTATTGCATATCTACCTTTTTCGTATTCATTATATGATAAAGAATTTTTAAATGTAAAAAAATCATCATTTAATATTTTGTAAATGATTATTACTGTTTAACTCTTTTGTTATTTGGAACATGCCATAAAGACAATCATTAAATAAATAAATGATCTTGAAAAAGCCTTCCATGTAGGCGAAACGTCACAAACAAGAGTACCTTTTTTTTTAGCAAAGGTTTAAACTACCCAAAAACATATTTTTTGTGTCTTCACCATACAGGGCGTAAAAATATTATCAATAATGTGCGAAAACTAGTCCGTCCCTGGCAAACTAAAGAAGCGACATAAGTTTCAAGGGCACTATTTTAAGAGGTCTTTACTAGTATGCATCGTACTAAAATATTATCAAATTATACAGAGCGCTTTAAAAGTTATTCACGAAAAATCGATTTCTAGCTGCCCCCTTTAGGGGATCATATCTCCGCAGGGGCTTAAACGGAAAAAATTTTATAGGAACTTGTCGTGTTATTTTCATCTATTCCATACGTGTGGCGAGAGATTTCCCACATTTTCCCGGACACCCTGTATAACTAAAAAGTAAAATATAAATATAGTTTAAAAAACCCAAAAGCACGCTTTTAATGCTAATGGAACTAAAAACTGGCAAATCATTCTTACATTATCACATTATCTTAAAACAATGATACATATATATTTTTGTATATCAAGCTCTCGACGCTTTCTTACAATAATACTAGCATTTTTGTTATAATTATCGTTTTAATTTATTAAAATATATATATATATATATATATATATATATATATATATATATATATATATATATATATATATATATATATATATATATATATATATATATATATATATATATATATATTTGCACTTTTCAGTTTAATGTATTTTAAGAGTGTATGTTTTAGTATTTTAAAACTATATTTATTGAAATATAGGTCATCTACATAAATTTACAAACCAAACAACTAATAAAGAAAAATGAAACATTTTATATCAAAAATATTGAATTTCCATAATTTTCCAACGTGATATTTAATCTCGGCCATAATACTGATGGATATAATGGCCTAAAGCCAGAAATAAAATGTCATTGTTTCAGTTAATTAGTTTTAGATATCAAATTATGTCATAAAACTCCAGCAGAGTTTATTAGGTCATCGACAGAGTCGATACAATAAAAGATTTATTATCGGACGGACCCGCAGGATATTAAATTTATATGTTGATCGTAATGGGCGCCATTTTATTTATTTTTATTGTCGAAATAAAGAGGAAAAAATTAACTGCCATTAATCATTGCAGTAGTTCGAAAATAAATCGAAATTACCCATTAGTGGAAATATTATTAGGTTACGTTGTGTTTAAATTGGATTTTTCCAAGACCGTTAAAAAAATGGTTTTCTTTTTTTTATCGTTGACATAAAGGTAAAGTAACCTAGAGGAAGGTGTGTAAACGACAACGGGACTATTTTGAAAAAACGGGTTTAAATTACAACATTTCCATTAGAAAACAATAGTGGGCGCTCATATCAATCGGGATCAAATGAAACCAAGATGAAACAGTGTTGCTAGATATATCAATATGTAGTGGAATTCATCCCATTTCTTTTCACAGATAATATGACGACTTTTGGATTTATGACTTATATTTATATATATTTAAAACCTTATATGTGTAATTATTAAAAATTTCAAGAATTTCTAAATTTAAAATGTATTTATTTGTATAAAACATACTAAATCATCCATATTACATTTTGAGTAGGAATTTACGAAATGTCATTTTGCAACACAGCTTTCATGGGCGTCTTTAATAAATTCTAACTTTTCTAAATTTGACATGTTATGCTAGGTTAACAACGACGTTTCAAAATTGTCAAAAGACAATATTTTGATGATTCTGTTCATTAAAATGGATCTTTTATTGTATTAAATGTGAAATAAGGTAAATACTTCCTTGCTTCAAACTGCTAAATAGGAAATATTTCTAAAAAGAATCTATCTATTTTTAAAATTCAACCGGTAAGTATTTACCTGGCAAATTATTTAAATATTTTTAAGTAGAACTTGATTTTTTAATTGAAACTTACTTGACTGATCTCAAAGTTATTTTTTACGCCGTTTATTACTCCAAATTACCGTAAAACTTACGTTTATATTAAATTGGAATTTTTACTCTCTAGTAGATAATTTAAAATGTGACGTTAAAGTAGGGTAACTTCATAGTTTAGAATTGTACTAGGTAGGTATATCCTTGATAGATGAACTACACGTGCCTTCGAGGTTATGCATGTTAGAGACAGTCTTGCCACTTGGCTATAAAGTAATAATTACTTTATTTATATTATACAGTGTGTTTTCAGAAATTCTTACCAAATAAGAAAATTTTTATTTAACAACTCGAAAAAAGTGCCATCTTCATAAAAAACCTGCTTAATAAGAAAATACATGTTCACAAAAATATTTGTAGGTTAGATGTACAGCGTGGCATAAAAAACTTGTTTCCAAATTGAAATTTAGAGTATTTTTAACTAAGGTAGAAATCTTACTAAAAGGGTGATTTCCTATGTCATTTTATCAAAAAAGTTTCTGTCCGGAGTGGCTTCGTTTCTGAAATACAAGGCGTTAATTATTTTTTAAAAGTCGGTATTTTATAAATATCTTAAATACGAAACCACATACAAAAAAAAATGTACAACACTAAAAATTTGTATTTTTATTTGCTTTATAGAAAAAAATATACAAACTACATAAAAAGCCAGTGGCGAACATTTTCTCTCAATAATATTGGCTGTTGTGCCCACTGAGACGCTACTGGATCCAATAAAGTTAATCTAGGTAAAACTTTACAAGCGCTTGATTTCATTAAAAAGTTTTATGCCGTAGCTAGGATATACGGTGTATATTAATTTGGTAACACGACTTCTTTAAGCCACCCTGTACATCCAACATACAATTATTTTTGTGGAAATGTATTTTCTTATCAAGCAGGGCTTTTTTAAAGAGGCATTTTTTTTCGTAAAGTAAATAAATAAAAAGTTTCTCATTTGGTAAAAACTTTCGAAGGCACGCTGTATATGTAACTAATTTTCATTTACTTTTTAGATTACCCAAGTTTTTGCTGGCTAATTACACTACTACCGAATCCTAAAAACCTTTGTTGGAAACTTTTTATTGAAAAACTCTGTACTGTTAGGTTCATAAATAAAAAATAATATGATTTCCTGAAGTTCAAGAAAAGCGTATATCGGCGTACCTAATGTAGCACTGTACAATACTTTATTCATAACTTTATTCCTTATCTAACCACCTTGACAATTTTTTAGTACAGGTGAGCGGATCCTAGCTACGTCCTTGCTTAAAAGTAAATTTTATTATTTACTACATTTAAGCAGTGGGCGAGACTTAAATATTTTTTTGTCTAATCGCTACCTGCTAGTGTTCACCGCACTAAAACTCAGTGGAAGGAATCAAGCTTGCACGACGTGTATACTTAGCTTATAAGTTCTACACAAACGTTAAATATTCTTGTTTATTGTTGTATACAAAGCCTTGTGACAATAGCAATTATTTTTTTATATATAAAGTGAACTGTTTAATGGAAGTCAGGGTTTTTTAAAAGAATCATTTGTTTATTTTTATGTTTAACAAATAAGTATTCGCAACATTGCAAAACTCTATTTTGTATATTTTAAAGCAACAAGTCTAACCTTTAGTTTTAAACTCGACTTGTATCTTAACAGACAAGCAAAACTTTTAAATCGACACTTTATATACAAAAACTAAACAAAAGTTTAACTTCAAAAATGTAAACGACAATTTGAAAAATTAAAGATAAAGTAAAAATTCTATTTTCTTTTATTTTTTATTTTATTTTTTGATTATTAATATGACACAGTTCAAAATTCCTATTCCTATTTTTATTATCTAAAATAATTAAGGAATTGTTCCTCCTTCAGGGAAATGAGAGCTGAAGCTAAATTAAAATAATAATACTTTTTTATTCAACCGAAAAATGCATATAATAAAATTAAAATAATGAGGTGATCTTGGAATTTGGGCACCCATTACGTAATTCTTTCAAAATATCATATTTTTGTTAAATACAAACTCATTAAAATTGGGTAGTGTTCTCTATAGCGTCGTATTTAAAAATTATTGAAATTTTCTATTTTTACTTTTGTACTATTTTTGTACATATGCAACATAAGCAGCAACCCCAGAAAGATCCCGATTGACCACAGTACCCTCTAGTGACATATTTAGAACTATAATTTAGACAAAAAATCAAGCCCGTTTTGAAAGCATGTCGATTAAACTCCTTCTTCAGTCTCCTTAGTAAGAGAGTTACTGACTGCGAAGATTTCGGCTGCTCTGCCTTGGGGGTCGGGTTTGAAGAGGCCCAGCCAATCCTTATTATGGACATTGAAGTCGCCAAGCACGATTACTTCAGCCGATGGAAACTGAGAAATTATGCTATCGATCTTTGCTGAAAAGTCAAAGAATCTGACATAGGAACTATAGATGGAGACCGGTACAAACAGCAGATAAATTTAGTCGAAGACCTAAGGGAAAGTTTGAGCCAAAGGAAATTCGGGCCTGTACTGATTCAAGATTAGAAACTCGAGCACAAGCCAGATCGTTGCGGACGTAAGCACATACGCCACCATGTGGGCGGAAAAGACGAAATGGGTTCAGCAGCCTGGGAACAGGAGGTGGCTGGTTAAAGATTTAGAACTTATTTGTGTTTCCGTTAGAAACAGTATGTGGGGCTTAGATGACTGAAGGTGATGGTGAACGGAGTTTATATTGGTGTTAAGCCACACATATGTTTGCAAAAAGAAATTAAACTTCGATGAAGGCCTCCCGGATGCACCTCTCGCCCGGAGATCCGAATGGAGGGGTTACCTCCGGAATATTTTACTTCCGGGTGCCGCCATCATTGTACACATGTTTGGGGGTTAAAAGGAAAAAAAAGAAAAAGAAAAGGAAGGAAGGAGGCTGACTCACTCACCCAGAACCCGAAACGTCCGTTAAGACTTCACGGGCCCAAAGGGTGAGTGGGGTGGTACCTCCTCAGGCGAGGAAAGCTCCTCTACCACCTGCTGCACTGCCACTTTATTTTGGTACACCACATAGAGTGGTAAAAAAGGATTTTTTAGGTATGATCCCTAATATCACATTTTGAATTGGTGTTTTTTTAAATTAATTGAATAGAATCTATTTAAACATAAATTATTGCAATGTAAAAATAACGAGACACAGTTGAAATTTAAGTTGTATTTTGCGTTTTATTAGCTTTACTTGTATGTATACAGGGTGTCCGGAAAGGTGAGTCATAAAAAATAGGGGTGATAGAGTTAGCAAAGTACTCGAAGGCTAAAAGCCTAAATACTAACGTACCGTAGGTGTGAGGAGATTGTTGACACGGGACTTAAATACTTGAAGATTTGGGGGAAGGAAAGACCTCCGCGGGTAGCAGGTGCCACAATCTAGAAACTCATGAGGCATAAAAAGAACGAACAAAGTGGGAAGTTCGAGGAGCCTGTCCCAGTTGGACTGTATGAGGATGCATACGCGCGGAACCACGAGGAGTTTCTCTGTTGGGAACTTTCGTAAGTGGAGGAACTATACTGGACAGTTCGTCAGAGCAAGAAGCACGTGGAAAGGTACCTATAAAACAGCGCCAAATCCCCCACAGCCCGACGAGGGGAGCAGAGAGGGGGAGCCTTTCTGTAAGTGAAGGATCATTAATGAGACGAATGATAGCTCTTCTTTGAGAATGAGAATCAGAGAATGCTTAGGGTTGTGAGGGACGCCATGCCCCAGATATGAGAACAATATTCAAGGGAGGTCGGATTGCAGGACACAATATAAAGTGTATAAAGACTAGAAGCGGAAAAAATACTTTTTGGCTCGAAGAAATCAAGCTTTTTGAAGCTGCCGCAGCTATAGATACAATGTGTTTATACCGAGTCGAGGTTACTTTCAAATGTGACGCCCACAAAGATTGAAGGTGTCTTTGCTCTGTACAACTTGGCCGCTCATAAGTACAGGATGAGTATTTGATGACCTCCACGGGCAGCAGGTTCCATCTACTAGAAACTCTAGGTAAAAGAACGAACAAAGTGAGAAGTTCGGGGCCTGTCCAGTTGGACCGTATGAGATGCATACGCGCGGCACCACGAGTTTCTCTGGTGGGAACCGTGGTGGAGGAACTATACTGGACAATTCTTCGGAGCAGAAGCCATGAAAGTACCTATAAAATGCAATAAATCCCCACAGCCCGACGATGGGCAAGAAAGAGGAGCCTTTCTGTGAGTAAGGGATCATTAATGAGACGAGGAATAGCTTCTTCATTTGAATATTAGAATCAAGAATGCTTGGGGTTGTGGGGGACGCCATGCCCCAGATATGAGGCATTTCCAATATTTCAAGGGAGGTCCGGATTTGGGACCCATATAAAGTTTAAGTTACTTTCATAAATTTTTATACACAAATAATAAAAGTTACAATTATTCGGTCAAATCTTGCCTAATTTTAAAAATCATTAACTCATTATTTTTTACAAAATCCTTCTTGTATAGGGTGTATGCACTTTAAGAGCACTTTATTAGAAATTCTTCTAGAAAAGTTTTTACATCATTCAAGACTTTTCGCTATTTTAAAGCAAGCGATGCTTCCAATATTTTAAAATGTTTACGTCAATATTTGCTTACTTTATGTAATAAAATCCCAACTAGTAGTAAGCGGGTAAACAGTATCGTGATCTGTAATCCTGTCAAGTCATATATCTACAACGTTTTACTATAATAAAGGAAGATATCTATCTATCTACCTCTTTTTGTTTTTATGGCTCTGATACTAAGTCAATTCGCGCCAGTTCTCCCGTTCCGGTTATATAAACTATTGCTCATAAGCTTTCCCGGCTTTGTAACCGTGAAAATCTGGGTAATCGAGCTCGAAACTCCCAGGAACTTTCCTAGCATATGCATAAGAAACACTTGCAAACAATGCATTGCAACAGCATGAACTTCTGAACATGCATAAATTCGCATGACTGCTCAAGCCAAGCGGCTGCTGGTATCATCAGCGCATAACCGTCACTTTCACCACTGACGGTTTCTCCGTAGGCAGGCCAAATTGCCTCCTGCCCATACGAGAGACACCAAGTGTTTCAACACCAAAACCTAAGAACCTCATGACTTTAGGAGTCTTCACTCACAGCGCTTAGCCCCAGAAGAAAGAAGCCCCCAATTTAGCGTGAATATTTTCCTCAGCGGATCCCCAAGGGCTGCAGCTGCGCTCGTAACGACGCCGCTCAAGCCGCCTACCCGGGAAGTCTATGTAGGGACCTCTACGTAAACGTGAACCGGCACTACCTCGAAGAGCGCAGTGTTGCCAAAAACCGGGGATTTGCCCTTTTTCGGGAAAGCAAAGGAAATTATGTCCATTCAGTCTATTTGGCATAGATAATAATTTTAATAGAAAATACGTGATTTTCAGTCTAAAGTTCAGAGGTTTAAATACATGGATTTTTTTTTATCTTTGGACAAACCACGCAGGCTAAAAGCCTAAATACTAACGTATCGTGGGTGTCTTAAGCAGGGTAAGAGGAAATTTGTTAACTCGAATTTAAAAACTTGAAGATTTGGGGAGAAGGGCAGGCCTCCGCTGGCGGCAGGTTCCACAGTCCAGGAACTCTAGGGATAAAAGAACGAACGAAATGGGAAGTTCGGGGCCTGTCCAATTGGACCGTATAGGGATGCATACGCGCGGCACCACGAGTTTCTCTGTTGGGAGCTTGCAAGAGGAGGGACTATACTGGATAATTCGCCTGGAGCAGAAGCCGTAAAAGTATCTATAGAAAGAGCGATAGAACTCCCACAGCTCGACGATGGGCAAGAGAAGGGAAGTCTTTGAGTAGAAGTAAAGGATCATTACACAAGACGAACAGCTTCCTCTTTGAATCGGCATCAAGAATGCTGCACTGAGGTTGTAGGGCATACCATTCCCCAGCACGCGAGAACAGTATTCCAGAGAGGGTCAAATTTGGGACACATACAAAGTGTATAAGATGGAAGGAGATGGATGTACGTAAAAAGACATAGGGGGTGGTAACGCTGCATGTATATGATAGAATTATGGGAAATAAGCGTCTGGTTTTTTAGGGAGTTAATGCAGATTTGTAAGTCAGTTCTTCCTTAATGTTTATGTGACTTTGGCAGCGCCATTTTTTTAATATCAGCGCCGTACACTTCACTTGTCACCCTGTTTAAAACATGTTATTTAAAAATGTAAACAAAGTTATGAGTTTTCCTAATAGCAATATATTTTTAATATTACATTCGGTACAAAAAATTTATTATTTAACTGCCTATAAATCTATATTAAAAACAGGTTTAATAATAAAGTTTTAAACGTTTACAATTGTATAAAAAAATTAATAAAAACTAAATAAGTTAAATTCACCTGATGCTACAAAAACATCGAATATTTATAATTAATTTCTATAATGTTCATATATTTAGTTATCATTTTGCTGGACAAAATGAAATTAAACTAATATCCTTATTTACTAGTAACAATTGTAATAGTATGTGTTTATAGAATATATCATTATTAAATATTGTTTAGTTTCATCTCATTTATTAAATAATATTTGTATTAGAATTTAAAATCCGATTAGTAGTGATTTTATTTATTGTTACCTAGAGAAACAATGCCAAAGTTCATATTCTTAAATCTTATCAAGGGTGATTCGTAATAATCACGAAACTTGGCAATTTACTGATAAAAATAGGCAGAGCTCATATAATTTCTTTTTCCAAAATGTCATTCATTCTCGAGTTACAAGCCGCTCCTCACTTTTTATTTGGTTTTTCAGTATTGCATTTATTTTTAACCAATCGGTTACTATACGAGCTTTACAGATTCTAGAATTAACAAAAAGTATTTTTTAAATATTCACTTGTTTCCAAAACTTAAAATGTATTCACATCATGTCCTTTATTTAAAACAGACATCGCAGTTAGGCGCCATTTTATAGACAATCAAAAACTTAAAAACGTCGATAGTTCATCGTTTGTTACCAATAGACATCAAAGCCATCAATTTCAATCGTAAACCTGTTGATACGTTATGGGTGTGCAGTAACTCAACCTACAACCTTAACCAAACTGACCTCTACAACAAAATAAGAAAAATTTATATAAACATATGTTCTAAACTTCTTAGTTTTTTTTTCAAATATACAACACAATCAAGTTGTTTAAAAACTAAGACGTTTAGGACATATATTTATATAAAGTTTTTTTTATTTTTTGTTGCAAAATCGCCCCATAAAGTTTATCGTTGAGATACTGAACACCGTATGTATGTGGGTAATCTGATTGAAATTGATGAAACTCTGATGTCCTTAGTGCCTAAACGGTGAGGTTCATCGACTTTATTAATGAGTACCTTATTTTTAGGTTTTGGATTATCAATAAAATGGCGCCCCCAGTTTTTCGATATTTTTCAAAATATTATGATGTAAATAAATTTAAGTTTTAGGTAAAGTGCCCTATGGCGGTATTTAAAAATACTTTGTATTAAAATTTTAGAATCTGCAAAGCTCGATTTGTGTGCCAAATATTAACTGGATTGGTTAAAATAAATGCAATATGGCGAAAAAAACCTAAATAAAAATTGAACTTTGACGGCTTGTAACTCAAAAAGGAAACAGAAGAAGATGACATTTTTGAAAAAATGTATATGAAGCTCTACACCTATTTTGTCAAGTAGAATCACCCCCTTAAGTTTCGTGATCGATGAATCACCCTGTATACTTTAGGATATACAGGAGATCGCGGTAAAAAGAAGGGTTTATTCTGAGGTGATTCTTTAAAATATGTTTTACAGGTATTAATTATGGTAGATCAGTAGCATATCTCAGGGAGAAATGCTCGTAGGACAATAAAATAAAATTTTCTTCAAAAATCGATTATACGAAACCGCTGAAAATTATTTTTAAGTTCCTACTATACCCCTAACACCTATAGTCGTGTATAAAAATATTTTCTTTTCTACCATGGTATTGCTATAAGAAGAATTTTGCATTTTTTTGGTTAATCACTTCTTCTGTTAGGGCTTCAAATATGGGCTGTAGGGAAGGGTGAAGTTTTACTGGTTAAAGGCTTATAATCTTGGTTTGCCTTAACAAAACAAACTTGGTTTGGTTTTAAAGGGAAATCTTTGCTAATTATGAAAAAAATATTTTTTTATCGTAAATTATTACAACAGTAGTAAATTATTTTTATTTATTTTAAGACCCCGAATATTGACTTAAAATATGATTTGCCATTTCGAAATGTATAAAAACGTTAAAAACTTTAGCAAGGTCGGCTTAGCTTGATCCTTTCATAAATCGAAGAAGTTTATTTCGTCGTAAAATAAATACGAAGCGAAGAGCCACACTTTAATAAGTGTTCCACCAAGTTTGTTAATTTTAAGACTTGGCCTGGATTAGGATTAACTTTTTAATATTGAGCGACTCTGATGTGCACCTATAAATAAAATTAGTTTCATCTTACTTTGGCCATAAAGACATATATGGGTCAAGTTTTATTTTTATATTTTTAAATTGCTGAACAGAAAAATATTTTTTTTCCAATAGAAAATGTGTTTAATTAGTTGATTATTAGAGTTAAATAAAACTTTTTTAAAATGAGCCATTTGCAATTTGGAATAGTACAGAGAGAAATTTAGATAAGTTTTTAAATTTTCTAAACTCAATAAATAGCAACATTCAGTTTACTATGGAAAAGGAAATGAAAATGAGATAAATTTTTTGGATATAAACATTAAAAATATTGACAACCACATTGAATTCGATATTTACAGAAAACCAACGACGACAGACACGGTAATAAATTACGCATCGAACCAATCATGGAAAATAAAATTATCTTCTTTTCATAGTTTAATTCACAGCCTTGTCACTTTCCCATTAAGTCAATCAAATTTTAACAAAGAACTCTGCATTATTAAACAAATAGCAAGAAACAACGGATATAAAGAATCACTTATTGATAAATTGTTAACAAAGAAAAAACAAAAGTTAATTGCTAAAGAGTTTTATAGTATTACAGAACCTAAAAACAATAATTTTAAGTTTATCAATTATGTACCAAACATCAGCAATAATGTATCCAATAGGCTAGATAAGTTAGGCTGTAAAAATGTGTCTGTAAATAAGAGTAACCTAGGTAGATTATTAGTTAACAATAAAGACAAAACAGAAAAATTAGATATGTCAGGGGTTTATAAAGTTAATTGCGCAGACTGTAATGCGGAATATATTGGTCAAAGTGAAAGGAGCATAAATAACAGAATAAAAGAACACAAAACATCAATTTTAAATGGTTTAAAAAACACAGGCATTTCAACACATTGTATAGAACAACACCACTTTATAGATCTTAATAATGTTAAACTACTCCATAGAGAAAACAAAGGTAAAAATTAAATTTATATGAACAACTAGAAATTAAAAATCACTTATAGACAATACAACTCTTTCTACCAATGATCAAAAAAATTTCGCAGATATGCCAATTATAAATAAATTTATTACCACATCTGGGCCGCATAATAAAACCCCTAATAATATTTTATAGACCTTTTTGGGAAAAACGTGTTAAATGGTTCTGTTTGTAAATATTTCTCTTTTTAAATTTAGTATACGAAGTACTCTTGATGAAGCCCTAGAAAGGCGAAACAATTGTAGAGTAATGCTCTAATAATTATTGAAACAATAAAAAGCAATTTTTTCTATTTAGTATTAAAATTTATTGAATTTTTAAGATAAAGACATAAATTTAAAATTTTGAGCTTTTTAATATTGAGATTTAATCAGTTCTTTGTTAAACTTTTTGCGAATGGTCGGGCTACGTAATAACTTGTATTATACTTTTTAATTTCCTTCCCCAACTGAACCGACAAATTTTTAAAAATTGAAGCATAAATATTAAAAAAGTTGACAAAAATTAATGACATTTGAGGATTCTTTTAATCTTTGCCTGTAGTGTAAAAAGAAGAGTTTTCTTTCATTATAGCCATTTTTTGGTTTAATAAACATTCTATTTTAAACGATGGCTAAATTTTTTCATCAAAACTAATAAAAACTTGCACACCCCTTTTTCCTTAGGCAACAAATTCATTGTTTATCTTACAAAAGGTAATACTCCAATTTGAGGGAGATATTAAGCGGTTAGACTCTACAGGTTAAAGTTCTTGGCAACCATCTCAAAAAAAAACTTTTGAAACCCGCAGGGCCGGATTAGTTATGTCGGGGCAATTCAATGCTCAGAGCCCTTTTTTAATAAAATTTAAGACAAAAAAAACCCATTCTTATCCTTATACTCTGATATTTTTCTAATAATTGACTTGAAACCCAATATTAATACAGCAAGCTATGTTTTCTTTTTTTTTTCTTTGGACAAACCCAGTTCCTCATAAAATGCCCGATATTATTTTTAAGGTAAAACACATTAAGCGTATCCTTTCTTCCCTTAACACCAAGAAATCGTCTGGGCTGGATGGCATACCAGCAATCGTTTTAAAAAATGTGCTCCAGAACTTGCACCAATCTTAACTCGGCTCTTTCGAATTTCTTACGACACAGGTATCTTTCCGGAGAGCTGGAAAGCTGCACGTGCTAACGTATTCCCTAGAAAGGATCTAAATCTCTTCCATCTAACTATAGACCAATTTCAATTCTCTCAGTTCTTTGTATAGTAATGGAAAAATTAATTAATTCACAAATTCTTAGGTATTTAGAAAAACACAAAATTTTGCATGACAGGCAGTATGGATTTCGCCACAAAAGATCTACAACAAATCTTCTGTGGACGGCCATTCTTTAAGCTTTCACCAAGTAAATGCTGGAGTCCCTCAGGGCTCAGTTCTGGCACCAACATTGTTTCTTCTTCACATCAACGACCTTCTCTCGTCCACAACTAATTCCATTCATAGTTTCGCCGACGATAGTACCCTTCACTCCAGTTTTCAGGTTTCTAAACCCATCACTAAACCTGACTTGGAAAACAAACGCAGAGCGATGCAGATATCTCTTTCGCAGGATCTTAATTTAATATTGGATTGGGGCGCCAAAAATCTCGTCCATTTTAATGCATCCAAAACACAATCATGTTCTTTGTCGCGAAAAGAGTCATCAAATACTCATCCTCTACTTATGAGCGGCCAAGTTTTACAGAGCAAAAGACACCTTCAATCTTGTGGGCGTCACATTTAAAAGTAACCTTAACTGGCATAAACACATTGTATCTATAGCCACGGCAGCTTCAAAAAAGCTTGGATTTCTCTTTCGAGCCAAAAAGTATTTTTCCGCTTCTAATTTATACACTTTATATGTGTCCCAAATCCGACCTCCCTTGGAATATTGTTCCCATATCTGGGGCATGGCGTCCCCCACAACCCTAAGCATTCTTGATTCTATTCAAAGAAGAGCTATTCGTCTCATTAATGATCCTTCACTTACAGAAAGGCTTCCCTCTCTTGCCCATCGTCGGGCTGTGGGGGATTTATCGCTTTTTTATAGGTACTTCCATGGCTTCTGCTCTGAAGAATTGTCCAGTATAGTTCCTCCACTCACGGTTCCCAACAGAGAAACTCGTGGTTCCGCGCGTATGCATCCCTATACGGTCCAACTGGACAGGCCCTGAACTTCTCACTTTGTTCGTTCTTTTATCCCTAGAGTTTCTAGATTGTGAAACCTGCTGCCCGCGGAGGTCTTTCCTTCCCCCAAATCTTGAAGTATTTAAGTCCCGTGTCAACAAACTCCCTCTTACCTCGCTTAAGACACCCACGGTACGTTAGTATTTAGGCATTAAGCCTTCGTGGTTTGCCCGAAGATAAAAAAAAATAGGTGTTACAAGATGACCTATGGACAAGAAATTTTTGAATTTTAAAATGACAATTTTTGGAAAACTGGTACAAAACTAATAAATACCAAATTTTACTTTGATTGGCGTTAACAGGGCGAGTTAAAACTTAACATTCTTAGAAGTAAACTACCTTAATTTTAAAAAATAAAATAATATTGTGGAGAATTTATGTTTAAGTAAAAATTTAAAGTAAAAAGTAAAGCATAAAAGTTTTTAAAAAATGTCAATTATTTACATTACGCATTACAACCTAAATAATGGGAAAAAAATGGCAAAATTAAAAAAATATATATATTTTAACTAACCAAAAAATTAGTGACAAAAAAAATACATAGAACATCAATAATAAACATATTTATTAAAATTTTTGCACTACACTCTTATAGCACACAACGCCTCTCGATTTTTTTCCGTGTGGGATCTTGGACTATTAATACAAAGACATAATTGCAAGTTGTAAAATTTTCCTTTTTCAAAAAATTAAATAACTTAGCAGTAGAGACCTTAATTTCCCAGAGAAAGGGCTAAGGGCGGCAATTAGAAAACAACGTTCTATTAAGCCTAAGAGATGTTAATGAATGGTATATAAGAGAAAGAAAAGTGGGTAAACAGTCAATTACCACGTAAAAGTAAGCTTTTCAAACTCCGGAGGGTTAATTGCTTTTGCGTTTTCGTTCTTAACTCTTGACTGTTGATGCCAGTATAAACGAAAATGTTTATTTCTACAATTTTTAACAACGTCTTGTCGTATAGAGTACAAAATTATAAGAAAACTTAAAGTATAAAGCGCATTTTGCCTTTATTTTTTTTGTTTAAAAAAATATAAAGAAATTTGTTTTGTTTGTGTGATTAAAAAATAATAAAACATAGATGTAAAGCTATATGGGGTGTCTAAGCAATCGAATAATTCAGCAAAAATAAAATAGGAAAAACTCCCTACTGCTTGTATTTTCCTTGCACTGCAAGGTCGCATTTCTCAAACACTGTCGGATATGGAGATACAGATTTTTCCACTAGCCTTAGGTATTTCTTTTAGAGCTAATTGAGATCACCTACCGCAGGCTTGTTTCGAACTATTTTGGTTCTCATCAGTACTACTACGCCCATTTAATTTATTCGGTAGAACTACAGGTCCGATAATTTCATTTCCAACAATTCCAGCCTAAATATTAAAAAAAAAAATTGATGTTGAAAATTTGTTGTTTGCAAAGCGTAAGGGGTTTTCTTCCGACCATGTATGATTATTATGAAAGTTTATAATGCCTCTTCGTGTGAAAGATGCCTCGTCAGTAAAAAGTACATATTTAGAAAAACGCCGGTCATTTTTGCAGCTGATTGAGAAACCATTGGCAAAATACTTGTCTAGGGCCATAATCCCTGGGTAAAAGTTCTTGTACCCTTGTAAAATTATATGGTTTTAGTTGTTGTTCTTGCAAAACTCGCACTACCGACGCTTGAGAATTGTTTTCTAGTTTATTGGAAATTATTCGGGTACTGATATTAGGATCACGTTCTACCGAATTTAGTACTGCTTCTTTAGCTTGAATTGTACGACAAAATCTTGAACGCCCGGAATTTGCTTTTACAGGTTTGAGAGAGCCAGTTTCTCTTAAACGCCTCACGATGTACTCAAAAATGATTTTACTAGGGGCTTTTCTCTTTTCTTTATTTGTCATTTAGAAGCCTCTATGCCCAAGGAATTTAAAACTTTTATTAAATTGTTTATTCTAAGGCTCAAGAACATTACTTCTTATTATTATATATATATATATATATATATATATACATACAACTTTTTAAATAATAATATTCAAAATTTAATATGTATTATTATCTATTTCTAAAAATTCTTTTATTTATTACCGATTCTGCAAGCTATTTACAAAAAAAACATTTTTAAATTAATATTTTATTAAAAAACCAGACAAAACCAAAAAAAAAATATATAATGCTTTTAAAATAAAATGTAAAAGTACCTATCCTTTATTAAAAAAATAAATTAAAAAAAATGTTATTAAAAGCGGGTAAAAACTATTAGTACGAAAATACTGTATATTTAGAAAATAAAACATTTATCAAATACATATAAATTATATACTTTTATATTTTTAAAAGTCCAGCCCATTTACACATTTAGCAATTTTTAATTTTGTTTTAAGCAAATCATGCGTATTATTTAGTATTTTATTTAAAAAGGAAATTTTAAAAATATTTATTATTTTTGTAACAGGTCAAAATTACAATATTTATTCTCTTTATGTTGACACATTTACACCATTAATTTTTAAACAAATCGTAGCATATACTGGGTGATAACAAAATGGGTTTACAAATTTAAGAGGATCTACAGCGTCTTACACTGGGTTTAAATTTAAAAAACATACCACTGTAATATTTGCAAAAAGAAACAGACTTTAGAAAATTTCCGAAACACGTTAAGACATTTAATGAGAAGGAACATTTTTACAAAAGAATGGACGGCGCCCCTATAACCCGTTATCCACCACGGCTACAACCAAAACTTTTTAAGTGAGAAGGGGTCGAGTAATACATCATTTTAAAGCTCCTGACGAGTACTTTATAATCCTAGTACCTAATCCTAATCCTAGTATAGAAGCCCAATACCTTTACCTACTACCAAATGGCAGTACTTTAAATATTACGTAAATAATTTCTGATTTGGATGGCCATATTTCCAAAACTAATAAAGTTCGATAAACTTATGGTAATAGTTCGATATAGCGGTTTTCGCTATTATAAGAGATTTTAGAAAAATTCTTTTTCAGGGCGTTTCTATAGGTCGATTATGACACAAATCTGTGTGCGCGTTTTCCAAAATCCATTTATATAATTTATTATTAATAAAAACATATTTACGGGACGGTGGAGTGAATAGGGGTGCTGGGTGGGGACAAAACAGTATAAATCAACGTCAAACACAAGAAAACATTAATATACTACACTCGGGGCACATGAAAAATGTAAATTAATTCTGAAAAGTATTAAATTTTTCGAAAAACTATCCCACACATATGAGATATCTCGTCCGCTATTAATTAAAGAAGGAAAATTTATTTTGGTCAGCTGATAACATGAAGTTCGTCATGAAAATTACGGTCTTGATAGAAGCAGCGTTGCCAAACTTCTTATGAAGAATTAACACCAAGCCTATTTCGGGGATTATCCACCATTTCCATGAGAAACAATGGTATTTTTGTAGAAATGCCTCTTTCTTTATGTTTAGGTATTTTCCTTTTTTGTTTACAAATTATAATGGGAAGAAGGAATAACTTAATTTTTCATATGAATTTTGTCCTGTGTCTTCCTTTTTTTAGCTATTGACACTTTCTCTCTTTATTTCGCAACATCGCAAGACATTTACATTTACAAACTCTTCTTTTTTATGCAGTGACAGCCATATCGAAATTGTTTGTACTATTACACTATTGGACATTTTGTAAACAGAAAGTGCGGTGTGTACTGTGAAATACTGTTTTTGAGGCGTTTAATGTAGAGTTTCTACTGTTTCGTCTCCACCCAGCACCCCTGTTCACTCCACCGTCCCGTAAATATGTTTTTATTAATAATACATTATAGAAATGGATTTTGGAAAACGCGCACACAGATATGTGTCATAATCGACCTATAGAAACGCCCTAAAGAAAATTTTCAAAATCTCTAATAATAGCGAAACCGCCATATCAGACCATTGCAAACTTATTATGGTATTTTCTCAAACGCTTTTTTAAAAAATCTTTTAATTTGTAATACTCGTCATAATATACAGGATAGGACAAAAGTATATATTTTTTTTAATGAGGCACCCCGCATATTATATTAACATTTAAAGGATATTTTAAAAAGCTTTAAGAAAATACCATATAAGGTATATTCAACATATAACTTTTCGAAATATTGCCATCTAAATCAGGTACTTAGATAATATTTAATGTACCGCCATTTGTAGTAGAGACGGTGTTTACTTTATGTTTTGGGGTTATAAACTTTTTGCCAGGAGCTTTAAAATGATTACTCAACCCTTATTTCTATTTAAAAATTTTGAGGTTGTGTTCCTGGTGGTTAAGGGTGGATGGGGCGCCGTGCATCTTGTGTAGAAAACGTTCCTCCTCAATAAATGTCTTAAGGTGTTTCAGCATTTTCTCATATCTGTTTTTTTCAGATATTTTGCGTGGTAACTTTTAAAATGAACACCGTGTATGTTAAGGATTTAATTTTTAAAAATCTAATTGATTATTAAAACGTGGCACACAATCATAAACCATCAAAATCTCACTTAGCACGCCACTGATAACAACCTGGGCTATTAGCCTACCGGGAAGTAATAGAATTTCGTCCGAAACAAGTTTTCAAGTTAATTACATTCCCCTTTTTCCGTAAAGGGACGCGCGCGTTTTTTGTCTCAGATTAAAATATACTGTAAATTGCATTACGACTCTCCGAGCGCCGAATACGTAATCATTTTGGAAACTTTTCATTTGAATAGGGAAATTCGTTTTTCACCTGAGATGATGAATATTGTTACCAAGTCCGTTTTGGCTGCTGTAAAAGCTCTCCGGAAACTTAACGCGCTTATTAATACCCCAAACGTGAATATTATTTTTAGATTTTGCGGTAATGCTTTTTTTTTCACAAATGTTAAAATTTTCTCTTTTTAAATTTATTATTAGGTATTATTATTATAATTTAATTAGTTAACATAGAGTTAAAAATACTACTTCCAACATTTATTTTTCACCTGAGAGGATGAATAGTGTTACGAAGTCCCGTTTTGGCTGCTGTAAAAGCTCTCCGGAAACTTAACGCGCTTATTAATACCCCAAACGTGAATATTATTTTTAGATTTTGCGGTAATGCTTTTTTACAAATGTTTAAATTTCTCTTTTAATTTATTATTAGGTATTATTATAATTTAATTAGTTAACATAGAGTTAAAAATACTACTTCAACATTTGTTTTTCACCTGGAGATGATGAATATTGTTACGAAGTCCGTTTTGGCTGCTGTAAAGCTCTCCGGAAACTTAACGCGCTTATTAATACCCCAAACGTGAATATTATTTTTAGATTTTGCGGTAATGCTTTTTTTACAAATGTTTAATTTTCTCTTTTTAATTTATTATTAGGTATTATTATAATTTAATTAGTTGACATAGAGTTAAAAATACTACTTCAACATTTGTTTTTCACCTGGAGATGATGAATATTGTTATGAAGTCCGTTTTGGCTGCTGTAAAAGCTCTCCGGAAACTTAACGCGCTTATTAATACCCCAAACGTGAATATTATTTTTAGATTTTGCGGTAATGCTTTTTTTTACAAATGTTTAATTTTCTCTTTTTAATTTATTATAAGGTATTATTATAATTTAATTAGTTGACATAGAGTTAAAAATACTACTTCAATATTTGTTTTTCACCTGATGAGATGATGAATATTGTTATGAAGTCCGTTTTGGCTGCTGTAAAAGCTCCCCGGAAACTTAACGCGCTTATTAATACCCCAAACGTGAATATTATTTTTAGATTTTGCGGTAATGCTTTTTTTACAAATGTTTAATTTTTCTCTTTTTAATTTATTATTAGGTATTATTATAATTTAATTAGTTGACATAGAGTTAAAAATACTACTTCAACATTTGTTTTTCACCTGAGATGATGAATATTGTTATGAAGTCCGTTTTGGCTGCTGTAAAAGCTCCCCGGAAACTTAACGCGCTTATTAATACCCCAAACGTGAATATTATTTTTAGATTTTGCGGTAATGCTTTTTTACAAATGTTTAAATTTCTCTTTTGAATTTATTATTAGGTATTATTATAATTTAATTAGTTGACATAGAGTTAAAAATACTACTTCAATATTTGTTTTTCACCTGATGAGATGATGAATATTGTTATGAAGTCCGTTTTGGCTGCTGTAAAAGCTCCCCGGAAACTTAACGCGCTTATTAATACCCCAAACGTGAATATTATTTTTAGATTTTGCGGTAATGCTTTTTTACAAATGTTTAATTTTCTCTTTTTAATTTATTATTAGGTATTATTATAATTTAATTAGTTGACATAGAGTTAAAAATACTACTTCAATATTTGTTTTTCACCTGATGAGATGATGAATATTGTTATGAAGTCCGTTTTGGCTGCTGTAAAAGCTCCCCGGAAACTTAACGCGCTTATTAATACCCCAAACGTGAATATTATTTTTAGATTTTGCGGTAATGCTTTTTTACAAATGTTTAATTTTTTTCTTTTTAATTTATTATTAGGTATTATTATAATTTAATTAGTTGACATAGAGTTAAAAATACTACTTCAACATTTGTTTTTCACCTGAGATGATGAATATTGTTACGAAGTCCGTTTTGGCTGCTGTAAAAGCTCCCCGGAAACTTAACGCGCTTATTAATACCCCAAACGTGAATATTATTTTTAGATTTTGCGGTAATGCTTTTTTCTACAAATGTTTAATTTTCTCTTTTTAATTTATTATTAGGTATTATTATAATTTAATTAGTTGACATAGAGTTAAAAATACTACTTCAACATTTGCTTTTCACCTGAGATGATGAATATTGTTACGAAGTCCCGTTTTGGCTGCTGCAAAGCTCTCCGGAAACTTAACGCGCTTATTTAATACCCCAAACGTGAATATTATTTTTAGATTTTGCGGTAATGCTTTTTTACAAATGTTTAATTTTCTCTTTTTAATTTATTATTAGGTATTATTATAATTTAATTAGTTGACATAGAGTTAAAAATACTACTTCAACATTTGTTTTTCACCTGAGATGATGAATATTGTTACGAAGTCCGTTTTGGCTGCTGTAAAAGCTCCCCGGAAACTTAACGCGCTTATTAATACCCCAAACGTGAATATTATTTTTAGATTTTGCGGTAATGCTTTTTTACAAATGTTTAATTTTCTCTTTTAATTTATTATTAGGTATTATTATAATTTAATTAGTTGACATAGAGTTAAAAATACTACTTCAACATTTGTTTTCACCTGAGATGATGAATATTGTTACGAAGTCCGTTTTGGCTGCTGTAAAAGCTCCCGGAAACTTAACGCGCTTATTAATACCCCAAACGTGAATATTATTTTTAGATTTTGCGGTAATGCTTTTTTTACAAATGTTTAATTTTCTCTTTTAATTTATTATTAGGTATTATTATAATTTAATTAGTTGACATAGAGTTAAAAATACTACTTCAACATTTGGTTTTCACCTGAGATGATGAATATTGTTACGAAGTCCGTTTTGGCTGCTGTAAAAGCTCCCCGGAAACTTAACGCGCTTATTAATACCCAAACGTGAATATTATTTTTTAGATTTTGCGGTAATGCTTTTTTTTACAAATGTTTAATTTTTTCTTTTTAATTTATTATAAGGTATTATTATAATTTAATTAGTTAACATGGAGTTAAAAATACTACTTCAACATTTGGTTTTCACCTGAGATGATGAATATTGTTACGAAGTCCGTTTTGGCTGCTGTAAAAGCTCCCCGGAAACTTAACGCGCTTATTAATACCCCAAACGTGAATATTATTTTAGATTTTGCGGTAATGCTTTTTTTTACAAATGTTTAATTTTCTCTTTTAATTTATTATTAGGTATTATTATAATTTAATTGGTTAACATAGAGTTAAAAATACTACTTCAACATTTGGTTTTCACCTGAGATGATGAATATTGTTACGAAGTCCGTTTTGGCTGCTGTAAAAGCTCCCCGGAAACTTAACGCGCTTATTAATACCCCAAACGTGAATATTATTTTTAGATTTTGCGGTAATGCTTTTTTTTACAAATGTTTAAATTTTCTCTTTTTAATTTATTATTAGGTATTATTATAATTTAATTAGTTGACATAGAGTTAAAAATACTACTTCAACATTTGTTTTCACCTGAGATGATGAATATTGTTACAAAGTCCGTTTTGGCTGCTGTAAAGCTCTCCGGAAACTTAACGCGCTTATTAATACCCCAAACGTGAATATTATTTTTAGATTTTGCGGTAATGCTTTTTTTTTACAAATGTTTAAATTTTCTCTTTTTAATTTATTATTAGGTATTATTATAATTTAATTAGTTGACATAGAGTTAAAAATACTACTTCAACATTTGTTTTTCACCTGAGATGATGAATATTGTTACAAAGTCCGTTTTGGCTGCTGCAAAAGCTCCCCGGAAACTTAACGCGCTTATTAATACCCAAACGTGAATATTATTTTTAGATTTTGCGGTAATGCTTTTTTACAAATGTTTAAATTTTCTCTTTTGAATTTATTATTAGGTATTATTATAATTTAATTAGTTGACATAGAGTTAAAAATACTACTTCAACATTTGTTTTTCACCTGAGATGATGAATATTGTTACAAAGTCCGTTTTGGCTGCTGTAAAGCTCCCCGGAAACTTAACGCGCTTATTAATACCCAAACGTGAATATTATTTTTAGATTTTGCGGTAATGCTTTTTTTACAAATGTTTAATTTTCTCTTTTTAATTTATTATAAGGTATTATTATAATTTAATTAGTTAACATAGAGTTAAAAATACTACTTCAACATTTGTTTTCACCTGATGAGATGATGAATATTGTTACAGAGTCCGTTTTGGCTGCTGTAAAAGCTCCCCGGAAACTTAACGCGCTTATTAATACTCCAAACGTGAATATTATTTTTAGATTTTGCGGTAATGCTTTTTTACAAATGTTTAAATTTTCTCTTTTTAATTTATTATTAGGTATTATTATAATTTAATTAGTTGACATAGAGTTAAAAATACTACTTCAACATTTGGTTTTCACCTGAGATGATGAATATTGTTACGAAGTCCGTTTTGGCTGCTGTAAAAGCTCCCGGAAACTTAACGCGCTTATTAATACCCCAAACGTGAATATTATTTTTAGATTTTTGCGGTAATGCTTTTTTTACAAATGTTTAATTTTCTCTTTTAATTTATTATTAGGTATTATTATAATTTAATTAGTTGACATAGAGTTAAAAATACTACTTCAACATTTGTTTTTCACCTGAGATGATGAATATTGTTACGAAGTCCGTTTTGGCTGCTGTAAAAAGCTCCCGGAAACTTAACGCGCTTATTAATACCCCAAACGTGAATATTATTTTTAGATTTTGCGGTAATGCTTTTTTTTACAAATGTTTAATTTTTTCTTTTTAATTTATTATTAGGTATTATTATAATTTAATTAGTTGACATAGAGTTAAAAATACTACTTCAACATTTGTTTTTCACCTGAGATGATGAATATTGTTACGAAGTCCGTTTTGGCTGCTGTAAAAGCTCTCCGGAAACTTAACGCGCTTATTAATACCCCAAACGTGAATATTATTTTTAGATTTTGCGGTAATGCTTTTTTTTACAAATGTTTAATTTTCTCTTTTTAATTTATTATTAGGTATTATTATAATTTAATTAGTTGACATAGAGTTAAAAATACTACTTCAACATTTGTTTTTCACCTGGAGATGATGAATATTGTTACGAAGTCCGTTTTGGCTGCTGTAAAGCTCCCCGGAAACTTAACGCGCTTATTAATACCCCAAACGTGAATATTATTTTTAGATTTTGCGGTAATGCTTTTTTACAAATGTTTAAATTTCTCTTTTTAATTTATTATTAGGTATTATTATAATTTAATTAGTTGACATAGAGTTAAAAATACTACTTCAATATTTGTTTTTCACCTGAGGATGATGAATATTGTTACGAAGTCCGTTTTGGCTGCTGTAAAAGCTCCCCGGAAACTTAACGCGCTTATTAATACTCCAAACGTGAATATTATTTTTAGATTTTGCGGTAATGCTTTTTTACAAATGTTTAAATTTCTCTTTTGAATTTATTATTAGGTATTATTATAATTTAATTAGTTGACATAGAGTTAAAAATACTACTTCAACATTTGTTTTTCACCTGAGATGATGAATATTGTTATGAAGTCCGTTTTGGCTGCTGTAAAAGCTCCCCGGAAACTTAACGCGCTTATTAATACCCCAAACGTGAATATTATTTTTAGATTTTGCGGTAATGCTTTTTTTACAAATGTTTAAATTTTCTCTTTTTAATTTATTATTAGGTATTATTATAATTTAATTAGTTGACATAGAGTTAAAAATACTACTTCAACATTTGTTTTTCACCTGAGATGATGAATATTGTTATGAAGTCCGTTTTGGCTGCTGTAAAAGCTCCCCGGAAACTTAACGCGCTTATTAATACCCCAAACGTGAATATTATTTTTAGATTTTGCGGTAATGCTTTTTTTACAAATGTTTAATTTTTTTCTTTTTAATTTATTATTAGGTATTATTATAATTTAATTAGTTGACATAGAGTTAAAAATACTACTTCAACATTTCGTTTTCACCTGAGATGATGAATATTGTTACGAAGTCCGTTTTGGCTGCTGTAAAAGCTCTCCGGAAACTTAACGCGCTTATTAATACCCCAAACGTGAATATTATTTTTAGATTTTGCGGTAATGCTTTTTTTTACAAATGTTTAATTTTCTCTTTTTAATTTATTATTAGGTATTATTATAATTTAATTAGTTGACATAGAGTTAAAAATACTACTTCAACATTTGTTTTTCACCTGAGATGATGAATATTGTTACGAAGTCCGTTTTGGCTGCTGTAAAGCTCTCCGGAAACTTAACGCGCTTATTAATACCCCAAACGTGAATATTATTTTTAGATTTTGCGGTAATGCTTTTTTACAAATGTTTAAATTTCTCTTTTTAATTTATTATTAGGTATTATTATAATTTAATTAGTTGACATAGAGTTAAAAATACTACTTCAATATTTGTTTTTCACCTGAGATGATGAATATTGTTACGAAGTCCGTTTTGGCTGCTGTAAAGCTCCCCGGAAACTTAACGCGCTTATTAATACCCCAAACGTGAATATTATTTTTAGATTTTGCGGTAATGCTTTTTTTTACAAATGTTTAATTTTCTCTTTTAAATTTATTATTAGGTATTATTATAATTTAATTAGTTGACATAGAGTTAAAAATACTACTTCAACATTTGTTTTTCACCTGAGATGATGAATAGTGTTACGAAGTCCGTTTTGGCTGCTGTAAAAGCTCCCCGGAAACTTAACGCGCTTATTAATACCCCAAACGTGAATATTATTTTTAGATTTTGCGGTAATGCTTTTTTTTACAAATGTTTAATTTTCTCTTTTGATATTTATTATAAGGTATTATTATAATTTAATTAGTTAACATAGGAGTTAAAAATACTACTTCAACATTTGGTTTTCACCTGAGATGATGAATATTGTTACAGAAGTCCGTTTTGGCTGCTGTAAAAGCTCCCCGGAAACTTAACGCGCTTATTAATACCCCAAACGTGAATACTATTTTTAGATTTTGCGGTAATGCTTTTTTTACAAATGTTTAATTTTCTCTTTTTAATTTATTATAAGGTATTATTATAATTTAATTAGTTAACATGGAGTTAAAAATACTACTTCAACATTTGTTTTCACCTGAGATGATGAATATTGTTACGAAGTCCGTTTTGGCTGCTGTAAAAGCTCCCCGGAAACTTAACGCGCTTATTAATACCCCAAACGTGAATATTATTTTTAGATTTTGCGGTAATGCTTTTTTTACAAATGTTTAATTTTCTCTTTTTAATTTTATTATAAGGTATTATTATAATTTAATTAGTTGACATAGAGTTAAAAATACTACTTCAACATTTGTTTTCACCTGAGGATGATGAATATTGTTACGAAGTCCGTTTTGGCTGCTGTAAAGCTCCCCGGAAACTTAACGCGCTTATTAATACCCCAAACGTGAATATTATTTTTAGATTTTGCGGTAATGCTTTTTTTACAAATGTTTAATTTTCTCTTTTTAATTTATTATAAGGTATTATTATAATTTAATTAGTTAACATAGAGTTAAAAATACTACTTCAACATTTGTTTTTCACCTGAGATGATGAATATTGTTACGAAGTCCGTTTTGGCTGCTGTAAAAGCTCTCCGGAAACTTAACGCGCTTATTAATACCCCAAACGTGAATATTATTTTTAGATTTTGCGGTAATGCTTTTTTTACAAATGTTTAATTTTCTCTTTTAATTTATTATAAGGTATTATTATAATTTAATTAGTTGACATAGAGTTAAAAATACTACTTCAACATTTGGTTTTCACCTGAGATGATGAATATTGTTACGAAGTCCGTTTTGGCTGCTGTAAAAGCTCCCCGGAAACTTAACGCGCTTATTAATACCCCAAACGTGAATATTATTTTTAGATTTTGCGGTAATGCTTTTTTACAAATGTTTAATTTTCTCTTTTTAATTTATTATAAGGTATTATTATAATTTAATTAGTTAACATAGAGTTAAAAATACTACTTCAACATTTGTTTTCACCTGAGATGATGAATATTGTTACAAAGTCCGTTTTGGCTGCTGTAAAAGCTCCCCGGAAACTTAACGCGCTTATTAATACCCCAAACGTGAATATTATTTTTAGATTTTGCGGTAATGCTTTTTTACAAATGTTTAAATTTCTCTTTTTAATTTATTATTAGGTATTATTATAATTTAATTAGTTGACATAGAGTTAAAAATACTACTTCAACATTTGTTTTTCACCTGAGATGATGAATATTGTTACGAAGTCCGTTTTGGCTGCTGTAAAAGCTCCCCGGAAACTTAACGCGCTTATTAATACCCCAAACGTGAATATTATTTTTAGATTTTGCGGTAATGCTTTTTTTACAAATGTTTAATTTTCTCTTTTGAATTTATTATTAGGTATTATTATAATTTAATTAGTTGACATAGAGTTAAAAATACTACTTCAACATTTGTTTTTCACCTGAGATGATGAATATTGTTATGAAGTCCGTTTTGGCTGCTGTAAAAGCTCCCCGGAAACTTAACGCGCTTATTAATACCCCAAACGTGAATATTATTTTTAGATTTTGCGGTAATGCTTTTTTTACAAATGTTTAATTTTTCTCTTTTTAATTTATTATTAGGTATTATTATAATTTAATTAGTTGACATAGAGTTAAAAATACTACTTCAACATTTGTTTTTCACCTGAGATGATGAATATTGTTATGAAGTCCGTTTTGGCTGCTGTAAAAGCTCCCCGGAAACTTAACGCGCTTATTAATACCCCAAACGTGAATATTATTTTTAGATTTTGCGGTAATGCTTTTTTACAAATGTTTAATTTTTCTCTTTTTAATTTATTATTAGGTATTATTATAATTTAATTAGTTGACATAGAGTTAAAAATACTACTTCAACATTTGTTTTTCACCTGAGATGATGAATATTGTTACGAAGTCCGTTTTGGCTGCTGTAAAGCTCCCCGGAAACTTAACGCGCTTATTAATACCCCAAACGTGAATATTATTTTTAGATTTTGCGGTAATGCTTTTTTACAAATGTTTAATTTTCTCTTTTTAATTTATTATTAGGTATTATTATAATTTAATTAGTTGACATAGAGTTAAAAATACTACTTCAACATTTGTTTTTCACCTGAGATGATGAATATTGTTACGAAGTCCGTTTTGGCTGCTGTAAAAGCTCCCCGGAAACTTAACGCGCTTATTAATACCCCAAACGTGAATATTATTTTTAGATTTTGCGGTAATGCTTTTTTACAAATGTTTAATTTTCTCTTTTGAATTTATTATTAGGTATTATTATAATTTAATTAGTTGACATAGAGTTAAAAATACTACTTCAACATTTGTTTTTCACCTGAGAGATGATGAATATTGTTACGAAGTCCGTTTTGGCTGCTGTAAAAGCTCTCCGGAAACTTAACGCGCTTATTAATACCCCAAACGTGAATATTATTTTTAGATTTTGCGGTAATGCTTTTTTACAAATGTTTAATTTTCTCTTTTTAATTTATTATTAGGTATTATTATAATTTAATTAGTTGACATAGAGTTAAAAATACTACTTCAACATTTGTTTTTCACCTGAGATGATGAATATTGTTACGAAGTCCGTTTTGGCTGCTGTAAAAGCTCCCCGGAAACTTAACGCGCTTATTAATACTCCAAACGTGAATATTATTTTTAGATTTTGCGGTAATGCTTTTTTTTACAAATGTTTAAATTTCTCTTTTTAATTTATTATTAGGTATTATTATAATTTAATTAGTTGACATAGAGTTAAAAATACTACTTCAACATTTGTTTTTCACCTGATGAGATGATGAATATTGTTATGAAGTCCGTTTTGGCTGCTGTAAAAGCTCCCCGGAAACTTAACGCGCTTATTAATACCCCAAACGTGAATATTATTTTTAGATTTTGCGGTAATGCTTTTTTTACAAATGTTTAAATTTCTCTTTTAATTTATTATTAGGTATTATTATAATTTAATTAGTTGACATAGAGTTAAAAATACTACTTCAATATTTGTTTTTCACCTGATGAGATGATGAATATTGTTATGAAGTCCGTTTTGGCTGCTGTAAAAGCTCCCCGGAAACTTAACGCGCTTATTAATACCCCAAACGTGAATATTATTTTTAGATTTTGCGGTAATGCTTTTTTTTACAAATGTTTAATTTTCTCTTTTTAATTTATTATTAGGTATTATTATAATTTAATTAGTTGACATAGAGTTAAAAATACTACTTCAATATTTGTTTTTCACCTGAGATGATGAATATTGTTATGAAGTCCGTTTTGGCTGCTGTAAAAGCTCTCCGGAAACTTAACGCGCTTATTAATACCCCAAACGTGAATATTATTTTTAGATTTTGCGGTAATGCTTTTTTTACAAATGTTTAAATTTTCTCTTTTTAATTTATTATTAGGTATTATTATAATTTAATTAGTTGACATAGAGTTAAAAATACTACTTCAACATTTGTTTTTCACCTGAGATGATGAATATTGTTACGAAGTCCGTTTTGGCTGCTGTAAAAGCTCCCCGGAAACTTAACGCGCTTATTAATACCCCAAACGTGAATATTATTTTTAGATTTTGCGGTAATGCTTTTTTTACAAATGTTTAATTTTCTCTTTTTAATTTATTATTAGGTATTATTATAATTTAATTAGTTGACATAGAGTTAAAAATACTACTTCAACATTTGTTTTTCACCTGAGATGATGAATATTGTTACGAAGTCCGTTTTGGCTGCTGTAAAAGCTCCCGGAAACTTAACGCGCTTATTAATACCCCAAACGTGAATATTATTTTTAGATTTTGCGGTAATGCTTTTTTTACAAATGTTTAATTTTCTCTTTTTAATTTATTATTAGGTATTATTATAATTTAATTAGTTGACATAGAGTTAAAAATACTACTTTAATATTTTTCTCACGTAAGCTGTTAGCGCACAGCGGCAAATGATGCTTCTAGTAGGTCTACCATCTAAGTACAAATAAAATTCTTGTAAAGAATATAGTGAATTTCTCTGGCCAAAAGTATTTTTTTCCTTATAATTTATACACTTTATATGTGTCCCAAATCCGACCTTCAACGGAATATTGATTCTCATATCTGGGGCATGGTCATGCACACAACCCCTCGCATTCTGGATCCATTTAAAGGAAGAGCTGTTCGCTCGTAATGCGATCCCTAACTTACAAAAAGCCTTCCCTCTCGTTGCCTATCGTTCGGGCTTGTGAGGATTGCCGGCTTTTTTATAAGTGCACTCATTGGCTTCTGCTCCCAGAAGAACTGTCCGGTATAATTCCTTCATCACGGTTCAAAAGAGAAGCTCCGGTGGTGCCGCACGTATGCCATCTCTACGGTATTTCAAACCGGAACGGGCCTCCGAACTCCCAATATTTTCGGCTCCTTTATCCCCAAAGTTTCTAGAATGTGCAAACCTGCTTGCCTTGCTGGGGCCTTCTTGTCCCCCAAATCGTCAAGTATTTGGGTCCTGTTGTCCGCCAAACCTACCCACTTCGCTTAAGACGCTAACCTAAAAGTGTTGGTGTTTGGGCTTTGTAGCCTGCGTTGGATTGATCCGAAGAAAAAGAAGCTGATTTCCTTAAAAATATATTTTTACCAATTTCAACAATTTTTGGGAATAGCAATATTCTTATTTTTAAAGTAAATTAAACTTTGTAATATAATACATTATTCTTACGATAATAGGTATTCTATAAACAGGGTAAATATTCTTTAAATGAAACACAATTACGTCCTCACAATAAATAATAACAGTAATGGGCGTGTTAAAAAAAATCTATTCTTACAGAATATTGCAGCCGCAGTAAAGATCCAAATTTGGCGGATTTTGGTTGTTGACATTCTTTACAATAGGTTACGATGCCTAGAGTACGAAGACCTGTACGATTTCGTCAACTTAGTCAGTTTGATAGGGGCCGTATAGTGGGACTTCGGGAAGCTGGACTTTCTTTTCGGGAAATTGCAGTTAGAGTGCAAAAAGAAGGCCGTACGCAAAGAGCAAGGGTACTGGACGCCGCCGTAGAACAACAGACCGTGAAGATCGCCGCCTAAGATTATTGGCTTTTAAGGACCGTTTCTCCACTACCAGGTCCATTGCAAATGAATGGTTTGCAGAACACGGAAGACCTATTGGCATGCGAAGTGTTTACCGACGAATGAAAAAAATAAAATAAAGAGTATGACATTAAAAATTTCAATTTTCAACTACCTACTATACTGGTGTAGTGCTACTTTTTGTACGCCACTGGTAGCTTTAATTTAAATGAAAATAGTTATAGTGTTATACACCATTCGATAGGGAAAAGTTTGGCCTTAATTTTTTGTGTCTTATATTTTTTTTGTTTGGTAGACTGGTTTGGAAGATATATCGTAAAAAATGCCTCGTGGATGCTCCCCTCCAACTTTTTCTATATTGGAGATTCTTGCGTAATAAACAAAAATACAATTTTAATTATTACTATTTTGCAAAATTTTGTGCTCTATCTAACGACACTAAAATCAGTTTTTTATCATTTACCGTTTAGAAGATATTAGAAAAAACTATATCAATCCCTTAACCAACTTTGAGGGGTGGTGGGGGGTGCCAGCAGGACTTTTTGAGGTGGGTCTGTTCAAAAATCTACTAATGTTGACATACTTTATTCACTGTATAAAGCATTTGCTTCTACTCAAAAACCGAAGTATCGGACCTTTAAGTCACTAAGCTATAATCGCGTTGAGTGGTGCAGACAACGGTCACTCTGGGATCAGGAATGGAACAGTATTGTCTTTAGTGACGAGTCTCGATTTTGTTTAGGCATGCACGATGGTCGAGCCAGGGTTAGAAGGCGACGTGGTGAAAGGAGGAATCCACAGTTTTTTGTTGAAAGACATATTCATCACACTGTTGGAGTTATGGTTTGGGGTGCTATAGCTTATGGCTCCAGCTCAACATTAATCTTCATCAGAGGTAACATGAACGCGCAGCGTTATATCCAAGAAGTTCTAGAACCCCATCTTTTACCCTATCTTGACACTTTGGCAAATCCAACTGTCCAACAAGATAATGCCCGACCACATGTTGCAAGAGTCACAATAGACTTCTTTCAACGCAAAGATGTCACATTGTTACCTTGGCCACCAAGATCTGCCGACTTATCCCCAATTGAGCACGTGTGGGATATGATGGGTAGGAGATTGCTCAATTTGCAACGTCCTCCTCAGACTCTAGAAGCACTTCGAGAGGAGTTGATGGTTGCCTGGAATGAGATACCACAGGAGGACATTGATCACCTGATCAGAAGCATGCCTAGGCGCGTTGGAGAATGCGTAACACATCGGGGTGCATCCACACATTATTAAAGGTAAAAGGGCTTTAAACCAATGCAATCATTTTGAAATTTTTACCATTTACTTATTATGCTTCATTAAGTACTTGTACAAAATTTTATTAAAATAAAACCATTTAAACTGGGTGTTCGGATTTCTATGTCTATTTTTTTTTAATTTTTGCCTCTTAGGTGCAAAAAATGTTGAGTGTAAAATTTATTATTAAAATAATGCATATTTTTCAAAACAATAATAGTAATAATACTTTAAGAATGTTTTACCTCTTTATGTAAAAACTCACACCTTAAGGCAACTTTTTTTATGTATTTTTGTAATGAAATATAACAGGATAAAAAGAACGGCCTAAAATAACCTTATATTTAATATAATAAGCCGCCTTTGTAATCAATTACACCGCTGTAATATAAAAATCCCTTGTAAAGGCCCTCGGAGCAAAGGTTTTCTTTAAGCGCAGGCAAAGTTCGTCCATGCTCAAAGCAACTAGTCCTCTTTCTCATTTTATCGCGGACTTTTGTCGACCTTTACTTCCGTTCTAAAACGTGCCAAATTTTCTCTTCTTGTCTAGTTTCCTAAACCTACTATAACACTATTCGGCCGAACTAATATGGTATTCTTAAAATTGCAGTATTGCATATAGAAGAAACAGTTTAAAAATGTAAATTCGGTGCTCTTTGATAAGAAAAAAAATCACAAAAAGTTTAAAGCAAATAAATCGGCATGCTTGTCTTCGCGGCCGCCTTTGCTATATTTCTTTATGATATGCCGGTTGATGCAGCTGGTCATCGCACTATGCGGATAAAAGTTAATTTTTTGGTCAAAATTATAAAACTTACAATCTAACTTAAAATGAGGTGCTTTTTACTGGAAAAATATTATAAACTATTACAAATGTTTGTTGGAAACCTAAAACTTATTATATGTTATTATAAATTTACACCCCCTTAACATTATTATTTTTAATGTACCAAATAAACTAAAATGTCAGCTTGTTTGGTTAATTCGGTAGTATTCTAATTAGTAATCCGATGATTATTATCTCATATGATATACAGGGTACGACAATAGGTATGATTTTTAAATGGAATACCCTGAATATTATATCACCACCAAAAAATCTTTTAAAATGCTTTAAAAAATACTACATTTGATTTGTCTATCTCAATTAGTTTCGGAAATATGACCATCCAAATCTGAAAAATAATTTTAAATTATTCTTAGAAGCGCAATAGAGATACATCTTCCCAACTTGTTTTATTTTTTAACGTATAAAATAAGTTAAAAACACTGTTTTGTTGGGTAGATTCTGTAGAATCCATTAGTCTTTCATCAGAATGCTTTTATCCTTTAGGATATACAGTGTAGGACAAAACATATTAAATTTTAAAATGAAAAACCTTGTAAATTATAAAAAATCTTGTATCTGTCCTTACACTCAGAAGTAGCAAAAAGTAGGAAGGCAATTGTAAGTACAAAAACTGATGAAGAAAAAGGTAAAAATCTTTGACAAAAGTAGCGAGACTTCGCGAGACTGCATCGGAAATACAACAATGAGCTCTTATTATTTGAACTCTTTTACTTTTTTTTTTTAGTAAACAAGGCTAATAATATACTAAGCAGATTAAATGTTGTATATTTATGTTTACTTAAAAATATATTTTCAAGATTCCCTATTACCCCAATAGAAGTCGTCATATCCTTTTCAAAATTTTGCGTACATGTGGTTTGGAGTGTCTACTTTGAAATACACAGGATGAGCCATTAAAATTTCAAAGTTGCGCTTTGGCCATAATAATGGATTTCTATCCCATAGTGTATCCGGCGCGTCGCTGTAAGGATAGCGGCGCCTTTGTATAAAACTAGTCCGATTGCAGAGCGGCCTTTTTTATGTTTTTGTATTATTTTCAAAGGGTACCGAGTTTGCGCTTTTAAAAGGTTATTGCTATTCAACAATTGCATTTTTAGATAGAATACTGCTGGGATCTTCACTCAGAGAATAACAGGCAATATTTACAAAAAAAAAAGAAAATCTTTTAAAAAGAAAAAGGATTTTCTTAAAAATTTATTTTTGTTTACTTGCTTTATAAACATATTTTCTTAAAAGGAAAAGCAATATTCTAGCTCAGAAATTTCATTATCTTCTTATTAAATAATGTCATTCCCCTACTTTATACTGGGTTATGCCAAAGAGAGGAAAATGCTGCAATTTTTAAATATCTTTTAAACCACCAAAGCTACATTTACTGCAAATTTGGTAGAATAAAGCAAATACTAGAGCATTAGGTTTTTCTTAACTTTATTTACCGGCCTTTATTAATTCAATAAGCTATGTAATTTATATATACAGAGTGTTCCACTGAGAACTGCCGCGATCGATTTCTCGAAAAGTACGCTTTGAAAAATTTAAAATTGGTAACATTATAAAGTCAGTGGGGAACATACAACTAAAATATTTTAACAGCTCTACCATTTTCGGTTATACCGGAGTTAATTTCAAAGTTCTTATTTTAAAAGAAACACCCTATATATTATTTATATTTTAGATTCTGCTCAAAATTCTAAACATTATTTATGTATACTGTTCTATACCTAAGTCCAACCGTTTTGACATACTATTTTAAATTTTATGTCAAGGCAAAAGCCAGCTTTTAATATAAGTTGGGGTTGGTTCCTTGTAAAGAAAGAACATTTTCTAGACTGTATCGATATTTTTGTACAAGTAATAAATACAGAGTAGTCAAAATAATCGTTAAAATTATAACGACAAAAACTTAAAAGTCAATTTTTTCAAATGGAAACCCCTATCTTTTATTACCCTATTCCATTAGGCTCCTAAAGTTTTTGGCACAAAACTCATTGTCTTTAATTTTAACAAGAACAAAATAATGATAAGTTGCCTAGCTGAAAACAAAAAAGTTTGTTTACTGTATTTACTGTCAGTTGAGATTTATATTTATTTTTGAAGTTTTCAGCTTTAAGATGTCGTATAAATTAGAAATAAGAAAAAGTATCTACAAGTTAGTTGGGCGGATACCCAAAGCTGAAATCTGTCGAATATTCCAGAATGAAAACATTTCACGCAGAACCATTTATAGAACAATAGCGGAGTGCGAGCAGGGAATACCATGTCTGAATCTCCCAAAGAGTGGAAGACCACGTGCATTTACCGCACAGAGGTCAGAGAGATTGGTGAGAAGAGCAAAAACCAGATTGGAATGTCAACGAGGAGACTGGCTAGGCAATACAGATCTTCTAAGAGTACGATATCGTTGGAATTGAGGAGGAATGGTCTTAAATATCAGAAAAGAGACGTAAGTGCCCCAAATACTCTCAAGCGCAGCGTTTTTTAAAGAAAGATAAATACACTAAATTCTTTTGAAAACCTATATTTCCCCAGATCCATCTTAAAGGATAATTCAGCATATCTTGTATGATTTATTTATTATTAATAAATTAAATTACCTTTACATTTTATTTACTTGTATTAAAACGCACAGCAATAATTTTCAGATACTTTGTTGGAGACTTTTGCTGTACCAATACACGATGGTCCTATTTTTTTTAAATGTTTAATCCTCTGGTTACCTAGACGTCTCATCATTACTTTTTAAAGTTTTATGACTTATTTTTCTAAAATAACAAAAATTTATTTATATACATTTGAAGCCTATATATGTCGCCATCTATGATCAGTCAAGACAACTAATAATAGTTTTAGTACGACCGATATAGCAGTGTTTGAAAAAAAATACCAATCATGAACTCACAAGTTAATTTTCAGCGTACCCTAAGAGCCCAGTCCCTGCACGACCAACAGATGACGAAAGTAGTACGATGTCGTTGCTAATACGATTACCATCAGAAATTTGATGGCAGCCGCTGACGAGCAGTCGGGCCTGATCAGTTAGGAGTGAGGGATATACGCAAAATTTAATAAAAATAAAATCCCCTGATAATGGAAGTATCCATAAGACTATAAAATTTATGATTTCAGAATACGATATATGGATGGGTTTTTTGACGTAAACATCTGTAAGCGACATTCGTCAGTTGGACGGAAACTGTTTTTTTTTAATTGAGTTATTTTGAAAACAAAGTTGGTATTTTTTGCAAGCATGCACATTAGTGAACGCCTTTATTCTTAGATGAAGATATGTCTCTATATTGGTTCGGCGGTTTATTTAATTCATGATAGTTATTTTGGTACACGCCAAAAATAAATTAAAAGTACCAAAACCAAAAAACCAAAAAAAAAGAAAAATAAGGCAAGTAAATAGAGAACCCAAAATCGACGAGCTTGGTGGCGAGGTCTGCCACCGTTGTCAAGATAAATTGAATAAAAATAAAAAATGTAAAAGAATTAACTACTTTTTTTTAGGAGATTCTGAAAATTTCGACATTAAATTTTAAATATGTTTGTTTGGTAAGTCAAATTAAGAAGAAATCTAAGATAAAAACATTCAGATCTCGGTTATTCTTTAAAAGTAACGCGATGGAAAGAAAACGTGTTTTCGTAAAATTGGCGAATGTCGCTTACGATTTTGTGTAAAACGCTATCGGTATATCCTATTTGAAATCATAAATTTAATAATCTTATGGATACTGGCTCCATTTATCGAGGATTTTATTTTTTATTAAATTTTGCGTATATCCTCACTCTAACTGATCGGGCCGACTGCTCGTCAGCGACTTCTATCAATTTCTGATGGTAATCCTATTAGCAAAGCGACATCGTACTACTTTCGCTATCTGTTGGTCAGGGTAGGTACTATTCAAAATTTTAGGGTACGCTAAAATCTCACTTGTGGGGTTCTATGGATTGGTATTCTTTGGTTTAGATTTGTACCCAAAGTAGTTTAGAGATTAGTTAGTAGATGTCGTCGAATAATCTAATGTTGATTTTAGTGTTGCCAACTTAGTATATTTTATACTAAATTAAGCATACCTATAAGTGTTTAGCGTTTTTATTTATTATTAAGAATATAGCATTATTTTTAAGCATAGAAAATAGTTATATATTTAATCCATATACTTAAAACGCAAAGCTATAATTTCCACACTTTTCATTATAGACTTTTGTACCGTTTTACATATTTTTTTTTTTGAAAATGATCCTTTGGTCACTGTTATTTCTAGTATTGCAATTATTGTCTGTGTTAAAAAATTATTTAAACCTAATTTTAGGAAAGATTGGTTAGGTTAACCCAAATAATGACCAACATTTTATGTAAATTATATATTTTTTAAATTAAGCTACACTCAGCTAGCCGCCGACAAAAAATAACAACTGCTTGGTTTCTTGCACTGATACAATAAACAATTTTCGATAAATCGACTTTAAATAACCAATAATATTCAAAGAAAAATACGAAAAGTATTGGAAGGCTGGGACTGCATGTTGTTGTTTCTTTCTAGATTTATTCTGGCCAGGGAAACCTTTTATTAGGTTTTGTCCCGTGTTTTTTGGAACACCCTGTATATAATTATAAACTAAACAGAAATGCATAGTAATTGAGTTTTATATTAATTTACTAAGTAGTTATGAAAATGCATTTTAGGCGTTTTAATCAGATTTTGAATTCGAAAGCCTTTTACCCTTTTATCTTCAAAGCAGCATAGTAGGTTCTCTCAAAGACACCATCAAGAATTAATGTCGGTTTTCGAAAATTACTTCCCAGCAGCAGCAAGTCTTGATTTGGAACAAATTTGCAGAAGTAACGCGGATGAATTCTAATGATTTCGTTCGGGCGACAAATTAAATTCGTTTCTAATCAGTCCGGCTTTTTTGTTTAACTTTCTGCAATTTCCCCTCAAAGGATTATTTTTAAGCCTTAAAGAAGCCGTAAAGTTGGGTAATTGAATCATAATCTTATTTTTTTTTTTTAATTTTAATATTGCCATGAAAAACTGTACGTGTAACTCGGGAATTTGCATTGACGTCGGCGTCCACGTTGGGGCAGGTTTTATACCGGGTGCTCATAAAATTACGAGCCTAGCTGCTAATTTCATCGTAAGTATATGATTTTTAAATTTTAGTCGTATGTTAGTATGGCTTGATAGGATTAACCTGGTATTACCGAAATTGTTACCAATTGTGTCTTTTCAAATGGAACCATATATAAAAAAAAACCCTATTGTAATTTATATCTTATTGTAAAACCTAATAGTCTTTAGGACATTTATATGAAATGCTAAACTGTCTTAAGGGGTTATATACACTTAGAAGACCAAAAAAAGCCCATTTTTCTAGAATGCGTTCAAAAACTTCTTTTAATTAATTAATTTAAAATTTTTATGTATATTCTGTATACCTTTACCAATATATTGACATAATTTACTTGTCAGAAAAAATATTTTGAAAGTCTCTGCAGCCGATGTTTGGGTGCTCCTCTTAAAAAAGACTTTTGCGGTGACCACTATATCTCTGGACGGTATCATCTTTAATTAAAAAGTCGAAGGTATCTAGTTTCAGAAATTTATCGGCCCTGTATACAGGGCTCATATTTGATGGAGATACTTAACCGGGTACAAGGTATCCTCCGGTATATTAATCTGCCGAGCTGTATTAAGCCCCAAAATATGCTTTTGTGCTTCCGTACCAAAAATTTCATTTTTATTAATTAACACGCTTTTATTAGCTTGGGTTGTAACTATCTATCTATCTATCCATCTATCTATCTATCTATGTAACGGAATCTTTGAGCCTAATTTTTACCAACTTCCAGCGATTCAATTTCAAACTTTGCACACGTATCAAGGACCGATGACAATGCAATAATTTAAAAACAGTATCCCGTTATCCTGATTAGGACCGCCAGGATAAATAAATGCCTTTACAGATCCTCTGTGTCTCTTGACAAAATGGCGAAGGAATATTTTAGTGAATAAACTGGAGCATTTATTTTAAAAAAACTAATTGATATATCGAACCAAAAAATGAAAAATAAATAATAGTTTAAAAAAACTAAAAACACGCTTTTATATGCAACCGAACTAAAATTAGAAAATAATTTTTCATTACAAAGAGTTTGTCACTTCAGAATAAAAGCGTGGGGTGCTTAATATATTAAATGTTATAATTATTCTATTTGCAAATATCTAGGAGGGAAAAGTTATGAAAAATAGTAAAATGCACCCCACGCTTTTTACTCTGAAGTGACAAACTCTTTGTAATGAAAAATTATTTTCTAATTTTTAGTTCGGTTGCATATAAAAGCGTGTTTTTTAGTTTTTTTTCCCCTTGATTTGTTGGCTTTCCTAATTGGTACATGGGCTATTATGAATGCTAAATTTTATTAAATATACAATAGTTATTCTTGTTTAGCTTAAAGTGTTAAGTTAATTAGAGAGGTATTTTGACTAGACCAAAATAGCTATTTATGTTTTACCCATCTATTATTGATCTGTAATACCTTAGAAACGGAATATGTTATGGTAGCAATAAGCGGGCATTATGATAATGCCCGCTTATAATGCCCTAATGCGCTAATATAGAAATTGTATTGCTTATCCAATTTTAATTTCTCTCACAATAAAGATCAAGTTTATACAAACATATGTATTAAAATAAAATCAATAACTTACCAGTTCCTGAAAATATGCCATTAAAACGGTTTCGGTTATTTGAAGAATTGCGTTCGCATCTTTCCAAATACCAAATATGCCATACTCCCGATCATACTGTTGCCTTGATTTAACTGGCAAAAGATTTTCGGTCGCTTTTATGGCCTTTTCTCTTATATTTTGTGGAATTTCTTCCATTTTGAGCAAATCTTTAAATAAAAATGCCAACTGACTAACTGATAGATACATCAAAGTCAAACTTAACACCAGTCATTATCTACTTACGTATACAGGTACAGGTGCAACTTATTTTTATATTGCGAATAAATAATGTAATTGGTCATCGAAAAACTCTTTTTGGGTAAAACATAAAGCATTAGTATGCACCACGGGCTTTACTGGACTATAATGCCCATCAGGTCGAAATCTGGCCCTCGAGCCAGAGGCCCTCAGGCTATTTCGACCTTCAGGGCATTATGGTCCTAGTAACGCCCTTGATACGTAAATTATATTATTTTTTGTTTTATTTAACAAGAACATTTTTATCCCAGAATCCAAATTTTAAACCGTTACTCTATATTAACTCGTTTATCTTGTTAAACCTAAAAAAAAATAATTTGTTTTTAATTACTCTGGATTTTTGTTGAACTTTCTGCAATTTTCCTTTAAGGATTACGTTTAAGAACTTGCGGATAACAGAAGACCAGATTGTACGGTTGACGCGGAAAAGCTTTGTCGCTAAGGAATTCAATCAAGCATTAAATTTTCCTTCTCTTAGATTCCTTATCGAAAAAGTGGGTCATTGTGCAACCTTATAATAGAAAAATCCATTTTTCCATATATGGATAAAATAAAATAAATTTAAAGCACTGTATTCCTTTTTGTCATTGTTTTAATAACATTACATTTTAAAAATATTGTTTATTAAAATCAACGCTTACCAAATTTATTGCACATATTTCTGTTATTCAAAAAATATAACAAAAAATCTTTTATAGGGTTTGTAGGATTTAAAAAAATTATGGAAAACTCTGTATACATTAAAATATTTTTAGGATATGCCTATTTAGAAACACTACACCTCTTATATAGGACTTTTGTCATATTGTGAACACCTAGAATAAAAAAGTATACATTTTGGGAATTTTAAAAATATACATTTTTGGGAATTTTAAAATAAGTATACATTTTAATTAGGTTACTTAACAGTGGGAATTTTGCTAAATAAAGATATACGTGAGGTGTCAAGGTTTTAAAAGTATAAATTAAACAATTTTCTAGGGGACTCTTATAATAATAAAATAAAAACATTAAACAAACTGGGTCGCGTAGAAATGCAAAACAAACACTGGAAAATTTAATATATAAAGAGAGAAAGAAATTAGAAAAGATTAGATAAGAAGTAGGTAAAGTGAAGTCAAGCATAAAGTTAAAGTTTTAGTTAAGCTGTTCGGGCTACCCCTAGTTGGGGGTATGCCCGTACTAAATTAAGTTAGTCAAATAAGTTAAGTTGGTTTTTAAAAATGCAAAGTTAGTTTTTTGTCCACCGGTCTCATTGTCCCAAGAAGATAGTTCCATATGGTAGATTACGTATTCAAAATCTTCCGTCACAATATCTTGCTAAAAAACAGAAATATTGAACTTCACGGGCCATGAAAAAATACAAAAATGTTTGTCTGCCAAGAGTGTGAAACTGCCAAAACTATCTGCCGACTGAGGAAATATCTTCTAATAGGTATTAAAGTAACATATATAAGATTAAACTTTTACAAAATGATGAAACTTATGTTTCAATAGATTAAACTTTGGTACCCGGTACCTGCCAAAGCCACACTGAGTCAAACTTCATAGTCTTCCATCGCTTCTACCTATGTTGGAAGCATACGCTAACAAACTTTTAGCTTTTACAAAATGACGAAGGTCTAGCTGCTTAAAGGCCGTTACTCCATGATATACCTTAGGTGTCCGTTATTTCTCAATTTTTTAGCAATCACCTCCTAAACTTTTAGTTTGTAGCCTAAAAAATATTTCCAATGTAAAAATGATCCTAATTCCTGACTTAAACCGTGCCAAAAAACATAAAGTTGCTTTTCCCATTTAAATAACACGGGATTTTTGACTTTTCTTTTATTTTTCAGACAAAAATAAATTAAAAACTCTACTCATTGCATATTCTAATGAAAAATTTAACGCTCCCTAAAAAGTTTTCTTACGAATTTTCGATTAAGTCACTCCTTAAGAGTTATTTAGCGTCAAATGTTAAGATAATATTGAGTTGTGGCCATCTTTGGAAATTTAATAGTAATCCGGCATTTTCTAAATAAAACACTTTGTATATTACATTTGATATGCCTATCTTTTATAGTTTTGAAAAGATGGCTAATTAAATCTGAAAATTATGTTAAATTTCCATTATATCTTTAGCTCTAAGCTATAAGCACTAATTTGTGTCGAAGATAAAATAGACATTATATCTACTATTTTTTAGATTTAAATGGCCATATCTTCAAAACTATAAGAGATAGACATACCAAATGTGGTATTTTCTTAAAGCTCCCTAAAATACCTCTTTAATGGTGATGCAATATACAGAGTGTTTTATTTAAAAATGCCGGTTTACTATTAATTTCCCGAGGATGGTCCCAACTCCATCTTATCTCTGACGTTTGACGCTAAATAACTCTTAAAGGAGTGACTTAATCAAAAATTCGTAAAAAACCTTTTTGTAGTGCGTTAAATCAGAGTATGCGATAAGTAGGTTTTTTTTATCTATTTGTGTCTGAGAAAAAAATAAAAGGAAAAAGACCAAAAATCTCATGTTATTTAAATGGAAAAATTAACATGATTTTAGCACGGTTTAAATAAGGAATAAGGAGCCATTTTACATTGGATATTTTTCTTCGGCTATAAACTAAAAGTTCAGGGAGTGATCGCTGAAAAAAACGATTAAGGAAATAGCGGACAAAGCGAAAATCTGCCAAGCACTCGACGCGACGCACCAAAACAAATAAATCTAGTTTTAAAGCATATTTACTAAAGTGTTTAAAAAATTTAAAAGAATCTTGGTAAGTGGAGTGGTTGGCAGATTTTTAGTAGAAAGTTTAAAAAGTCTCTTAAAATACCGAAATTTTAACAAATATACCAAGTTTAATAGGCGTTTTAAGTAACTTGCTATTTAAATTTTTATACTACTCCTAAAAAATGTAAAGACCAGTAGCTAAACTTCTTATTATTATAATAAGTTCATTTTCATAAAAACTTTTAATTTTTGTGATTATGATGGGCGCAAAAGGCTGATTTTTATCCAACTCTCTTCATTAGATTATACCGATATTTGGCCTTTTGAAAAAAAAAACATTTTTAATGCTTGCGTCATTAGCAATTTTTTAGGATTGTATGTCATACAAACGAAAGTTGCGGACACCCTGTAAACACCTTTTTTTATTTAATTTGGTAATAGTTCGATATAGCGGTTTTCGCTATTATAAGAGATTTTCGAAAAATTCTTTTTCAGGGCGTTTCTATAGGTCGATTATGACACAAATCTGTGTGCGCGTTTTCCAAAATCCATTTCTGTAATTTATTATTAATAAAAACATATTTACGGGACGGTGGAGTGAACAGGGGTGCTGGGTGGGGACAAAACAGTATAAATCCAACGTCAAACACAAGAAAACAATAATACACTGCACTCGGGGCACATGAAAATGTAAATTAATTTTGAAAAGTATTAAATTTTTCGAAAAACTATTCCACATATACGGGATATCTCGTGCGCCATTAATTAAAGAAGGAAAATAGGCGCATTCATTTTGGTCAGCTGATAACATGAAGTTCGTCATTATGAAAATGACAGTCTTGATAGAAGCAGCGTTGCCAAACTTATGAAGAATTAACACCAAGCCTATTTCGGAGATTATCCACCATTTCCATGAGAAACAATGGTATTTTTGTAGAAATGCCTCCTTCTTTATGTTTAGGTATTTTCCTTTTTTTCTTTACAAATTATTATAGAAAGAAGGAATAACTTAATTTTTCATATGAATTGTGTCCTGTATCTTCCTTTTTTTAAGCTATTGACACTTTCTCACTTTATTTGGCAACATCGCAAGACATTTACAGTTCTGTTGCAAACTCTTCTTTTTATGCAGTGACAGCCATGGCGGGATTGTTTTAATATTATTTATTTTTAATTTTTTAAACAATTTTTTGGACATTTTTGTAAACAGAAAGTGCGGTGTGTACTGTGAAATACTGTTTTTGGGCGTTTAATGTAGGATTTCTACTGTTTCGTCCACACCCAGCACACTTGATCACTCCACCGTCCCGTAAATGTTTTTATTAATATTAAATTATAGAAATGGATTTTGGAAAACCCGCACACAGATTTGTGTCATAATCGACCTATAGAAACGCCCTGAAAAATAATTTTTCGAAAATCTCTTATAATAGCGAAAACCGCCATATCGAACTATTACCTTTAATTTTATATAATATCATTTTTTGCATTAATAAATTATTTCTAGAAATAAATCATGTTTCCTTATGGAGAATTAAGAGGGAAAAATATTTCATGGTAAATTAAAACTTCCTTTTAAAATACAAATAGTTTTTTTACACGCTGCATACCTGCACGCGCTGTTTGATTACATCCATGCCTTTAAGTTCTCAAAGTTCTTAACAGTGATGTCACGAGTCGATACAACGACTCGAACACAAGTGGACACATTAGGTGACCTTACAAGGAGAAATCAAATAGGAATTAAGTCTCAAGCATCCCTTACTATAAGGAGTTAAACGTAATGCGGGTTTTAGTTCTGACGTTATAGTCTATAAAACTTAGCGTAGTATTTGTGGAGTTTTCGAAACAATGCGAATGCCTCAGATTAAGTTAAAAGTACATAACTTGCATTGTAAAATAAACGTCTCACTTTTGCATATTATAAAGAGTCTTCAAAAGTTCTTAACAAATGAAAAACTTTTAATTATTAATTTTACAAAAAAAATGCCTTTTTATAAAAAGTCCTGCTTGATGAAAAAATATATTTCCACAAGAATATTATTTGTATGTTGGATGTACAGGGTGACGTAAAAGACTTGTTTTCAAATTAAACTACAGTGTGTTTTCTAACTACGGTACAAAATTATAAAGGATGATTACTTATGTTATTTTATTTAAAAAAGTTTTCATAAACATATTTTAAAAGATGTTTTTTTTTTAATTACAGGACTTTATAATTGTTTTTAAAAGACGGTATTTTATAAATATCTTAAATATGAAGCTGGACACAAAAAAATGTACGACACTAACAAATTTTATTTTGTTTTGCTTCATAGGAAATAAATAAAAAAATAAATAAAAAGCCAGTAGCGTACATTTTTCTCTTAATAATATTAGCTGTGGTGCTCACTGAGACAACACTGAACCGAATAAAGTCAGTCTAGTTTAAGCTTTACAAGAGCTTTATTACATGAAACAAACGTACTAAATTTTAACCAAATTGGTTAAAGGGTATTTACCATATTAATAAAATATTGACTTTTTCAAAAGTGTATTTCAGAAACAAAGCAACTCCGGACATATGTTTATAAAAATGTTTCTTTATCTTAATAACATAAGAAATCACTCTTTAAAGTTTCGTACCGTACCGTAGTTAGAAAACACCCTGTATATTAATTTGAAAATAGGTCTTTTTAAGCCACTTTGTACATGTACTTGTACCTGTATTTTTCTCATTGACTTTTATTTTATTGTTATAACACAATATTGTTTTTTTTTACCCTGTATATTTTATTTTTATTGCAAAGACATTTTAAAGAGGTTTAACAAAATACTACATTTAATATATTTATCGGTTATAGTTTTAGAAATATGACCATTTAAATCTAAAAAAATAGTAAATATGTACTACGATGATTTTTACTTTATAACACTAGTGTGTTATGTACTTCTCCTCACTGCTATATTATAATGTTTTGACAATATTTTTACATCGAAAATCACCTACCTAGAAGCATTATATAACTTATATCATTTTGGAATTTAAAAAGGCACACATAAAAATTGTATGGTTTGGTTAGGTAATAACGGTAATAGTTTATTACGGTTTTCTGCTATTTTAAGGGTTTTTTTTAAATTATTGATACTTACATATTTTAGACACTCTTCTAAATAAAACGTAAGTGGCGCATATCCAAAATATTCCGTTTTTTAAAAAATATCAGTAAACAAACCCACGGGACCGGGGAGTGAAAAGGGGTGCTGGGTGGGATAAAATTGGTAAAACGAGTTAATGAAACTGAACATCACATGTAAAATTAAGTAAAAATTACATTTTTTTTCAGATTTTGAGGAAAAATATAAAAAATATGAAAATTGTAAATGCATAACCTAAAGTCCTAAAAGTAAGAAAAAAACGACTACTAAACGTCAGTTATACCATGCAAAATATGGAAAGCATTTGGCAACCTCGGAAGGGTCTGATTCTATTTATGAATGAATAAAAGAAAGTGGATTCATAAAGTGTGTATTAGCCTCAGGTTTAATTAAGAAATAAAAAAGATTTAACTAGTTGTTTGAGTACACGAAGACAGAGAGAAAGGAATTTGATTTATAGGAGTTTTTCTCTGGCGCTTTAGGTCGAGACGGTCAAGCGGCAAGGCTGCCTCTAAAAGTACGTGCTCAAAGGTAGGAGAGAGATTTTTAATTTGATCTACTTACCTGATAACACTGTGCCACTGAGCGAGCAGTCAGTGAAAGTTGTTTTTGTGGTTATGTCTATTTTTGTTTATGTTTTTTTTCGGAAATTTTATTATTACTCTTTTTAATAATAGAATAAAGTTTATACTGTGTAGTAACTTAACGTTAATAAGATGATTTTTGCTAATTTGGGTTCTACTATTTAAGGTAAGTAAAAAGTTTTTTTTACTGTCACTACAATAAATATGCCACTTGCAAAACCAATAGCATTTTTAGAATGACATCATAATATATATCACACGAGTGTTATAAAGTACTTTGCAACATTAGTGCTGTAAAGTACTTTGCAACACTAGTGTAATATAACGCATTTTCTATGCAAGAAACCAGTGTGCTATTTGCTATTTTCACAAGTGGTCGTAGGAAAAATATAGTTACGCCACTAAATTCTACGTAAAAATCCCTAAACACCAATTATTTGCTTTTTTTCCATCTCTAATATCATGCGAGTTACAAGTGCCTAGCCAAATTGACAAAATTTGAAAAAACACTCTGTATCTCCAAATCAAATCAAGTTAGCCATGATATTCTTATACTAATGAATTTGTTTCAAAAATCAAAATCGAGATTGTGCAATCAGATTCGTTTTATCACTTTTAGTTTTCGTTATACCTTGCAAAGTGTAACGAAAAGGCTCCACCCAGTACAATTTAAATTATTACGTCTATGTAACATCTTAAAAACATAAAATAAAATTAAAGCACATAACAACACTTTAACGTTTACAACGTTTAAAACAATGTCATAAAATAAAGCATTACAAAGTGTTTAATGACGTGCGAAAATGCTTTTTACGTTACAGCCTATAAAACTTAACGAAACAACACTCTAACTTGAAATTTATATGGATTCGTAGACATGTATTCCGTAGTTTGTAGTAATATTATGCATCGGTGATACTCTAAAAACCGGTAAAAAAACCGTATATACATATTTGGAACTATCTTATTTTTATGTCAACTTTTTATTAGTTTACCTAAAGGACATGGTAAATGTCCCATAAGACCTTTTAAATAACGATTATGTTTGCTACACTGAATTGTATCCGCAGTTGGTTTTCTTGTGAAACATTTTTTAAATATTAATACTAAATAGAAAAAATTGCTTTTTAATGTTTCAAAAATTATTAGAGCATTACTCTACAATTGTTTCGCCTTTCTAGGGCTTCATCAAGAGTACTTCGTATACTAAATTTAAAAAGAGAAATATTTACAAACAGAACCATTTAACACGTTTTTCCCAAAAAGGTCTATAAAATATTATTAGGGGTTTTATTATGCGGCCCAGATGTGGTAATAAATTTATTTATAATTGGCATATCTGCGAAATTTATTTGATCATTGGTAGAAGAGTTGTATTGTCTATAAGTGATTTTTTAATTTCTAGTTGTTCATATAAATTTAATTTTTTACCTTTGTTTTCTCTATGGAGTAGTTTAACATTATTAAGATCTATAAAGTGGTTTTGTTCTATACAATGTGTTGAAATGCCTGTGTTTTTAAACCATTTAAAATTGATGTTTTGTGTTCTTTTATTCTGTTTTTTATGCTCCTTCCACTTTGACCAATATATTCCGCATTACAGTCTGCGCAATTAACTTTATAAACCCCTGACATATCTAATTTTTCTGTTTTGTCTTTATTGTTAACTAATAATCTACCTAGGTTACTCTTATTTACAGACACAGTTTTACAGCCTAACTTATCTAGCCTATTGGATACATTATTGCTGATGTTTGGTATATAATTTATAAACTTAAAATTATTGTTTTTAGGTTCTGTAATACTATAAAATTCTTTAGCAATTAACTTTTGTTTTTTCTTTGTTAACAATTTATCAACAAGTAATTCTTTATATCCGTTGTTTGCCTTATTTTAAACAAAAGTAATTTGTTTGACAGGATCACAATGGTATTAAATAAATTTAAAAGTTTTTTTCTTTGTAGTTGGATGGTTTTTAACAGTGTGCTGTAATAAAATAAATGCATAACAATAATTTTTTAACATTTATACAGGGTGTCGCGTAATTAATCGGACATAGGTTAATGTAGGATACCTGACATGAAAATAAAGCGTTTGAGCTCAATATCGCTTAGCAAAATGTTATTGGTTGTCGTTCTACAGGGTGTTAAAACTAAGTTTTACCAAACATTTAGTGAAATATCTTGGAATCCACTGGACAGATTAAAGTGAAAGTTGGTGTACTTTTACTATTTGGGATGACGAACACGAAAATGATATCTATTTTGCCATTACCACTAGATGGCGCCACATACAATAACATTAATTGATTAAAATGGTCCTAACTTTTTAAACCTCCTGTATGCACATTTGCGAGTGAAAATAATAAAACAGCATTTAATTTTAGTCCAAAAAAGGTACACTTCTTTGATCTCCAAAAAGTAGACTGTTTTCGAAATAAACGACTTTTTTATTAAATAACCGTCAGGAATTGTGGCAAAAGATTATGGAAGGAGTCAATATCATTAGGACCCAAGAAGAATTATTATTTGGAGTCAGGCAAATTAAAATAAAAAAATTAGACAATGTGTCCTAGTGGATGGTAAACATTTTGAACATTTATTATAATCAATAGCCTTTTCTAACTTTATTGTTGTTAAATTTTAGAGTGTTCGTGACGCAACCTAATAAAAAAGTCGTTTTCTTCGAAAACGGTCTACTTTTTGGGGATCAAAAAAGTATACCTTTTTGGACTAAAATTAAATGCTGTTTTATTATTTTCACTGGCAAATGTGCATACAGAGAGGTCAAAAAAGTTATGACCATTTTAATCAACCAATGTTATTGTATGTGGTGACATTTAGTGGTAATGGCAAAATAGATATCATATTCGTGTTCGTATTCCCAAATAGTAAAAGTACACCAAATTTCACTTTAATCTGTCCAGTGGATTCCGAGATATTTTACTAAATGTTTAGTAAAAATTAGTTTTAACACCCTGTAGAACGAAACCACTAACATTTTGCTAGGAGATATTAAGCTCTAAAAACTTTATTTTCATGTCAGGTATCCTACATTAACCTATGTCTAATTAATTACGGGACACCCTGAATAAAAGTCAAAAATTTGTATTTTTGGATGTTTCATCTGAATAAAAATAAAAAGTTGCCAAACACTCAGTGACGTACATTGTTTTGTCAATAATATTAGCTGAGATGCGTCCAACGCCGCCACTGGTTTCACAAATTAAAATTAATTTAGGGCTAAATTAACTTTCTATTTTAATAAATACCACAGTCAAATTTTATTAATAAGACATATGTAAGATATTTCTAAAAACCCGATTTTCCTTTTAAAGTTTAACTCTTGTTTCTTATACACAAAGCATTTTCGGACCTATGTTTATGTATTTTTTTAAATTAAAGTGACTTAGAAATAGGCCCTTAAAATTCCTTTTTTTTTTAAATATATCTTTTTGACATCCCACGAAGTCGGGTTATTAGATGTTTAACCCATCGTTCCCCCTGTTCCGTCAACGTTGTCCAAGCACTGAAACATGCAGTTATGCATTTTACAGCACCTTTTAGACAACGCGGTAGTGCCACCACGGTCGTTATTTTTAAATAATTACTCTCCCGCTAGGAATCGAACCGGCGACCTCTGGCTTCGAAAATCAAAGCTCTGTCTACTGCGCCTCGGAGAAGACTATCCTTACCGCAATTAGGAAATACCCTGTATATTTAATTTAACCAATAAACCTAAATTTAATAGGGAGATTTAATTAAGAAAAAACGTTAAATAAATATCGAAATTGAGTAATTTGGCAGAGAGACAAGACAATAAACAAGATCTCTAAATTTTTTATCGTTCATCGTAAAACGATTAAGGGACGGCACGATCGGGAACGATTGATAGTCAGTTGCTGTCGTATTTTAATAAATTAATGAAACAAAAAGGATTTTCCGCTAAAGAAACAAAACAATTTGTTGGAAAATCAGCAACAACAGTTTTTTGTCAGTGAATTTATTTCTCTAACCTTTTACCATGTTTTTGATCATTTATTTAAAAATTAAGACACAAAATGTAAATACATTAGGGTTAGTTCTATTAAAATCACTATCAAAAACTTATGTTTGCATTATAAACACAACTGTATAGTAAACCCTTGGAAGAATTTAACACTTCCTATTTTCATATTTTAAAAATATAAAAAAATAGTTTTACCACAAACACTGAACAAAAATGTAGTCATTTGCATAGTCCCATTTATTTTTTTATTTTTATTGTGTACATGTATCAAATAACTTTATAGGTAACTTTTATAAAAATGAAAGAGTTAAAAACCACTGACGGCTTGCTTTGTTTTAACTCTCTAGTTTTCAGAACTACGTCGTGTCGCCAGCGACAATCCGCTCCGCCGAGTCGTTGTAGGGGAACAACATAATTATGCACTGTCGCTGCGACAAGAACCGTGTCGCTCCAACAACATAATTGTCGCTGGCGACACGTTTTTAAAAATCCAACTCGAAAGGCTGTCGCTGGCGACAAAAGATTGGAGGAAGTCTGTCAAAAAATCTTAGCTCCCATTGGTCCCCTCATTGTCGCTGGCGACACGACATAATTCAGGTTAGTCTGAAAACAAGGCCTAAAGCCTCATTTTCAGAACTCCGTCGTGTCGCCAGCGACAATCTCCTCCGCCGAGTCGTTGTAGGGGAACAACATAATTATGCTCTGTCGCTGCGACTAGGAACGTGTCGCTGCGACAAGAACCGTGTCGCTGCAACACCATAATTGTCGCTGGCGACACGTTTTTAAAAATTTAACTCGAAAGGCTGTCGCTGGCGACAAAAGAGTGGGGAAGTCTGTAAAAAAAGCTTAGCTTCAATTGGTCTCCCCATTGTCGCTGGTGACACGACATAGTTCTGAAAACAAGGCTTAAAGCCTCGTTTTCAGAACTACGTCGTGTCGCCAGCAACAATCTCCTCTGCCGTGTCGTTGTAGGGGAACAACATAATTATGCTCTGTCGCTGCGACAAGGATTGTGTCGCTGCAACACCATAATTGTCGCTGGCGGCACGTTTTTAAAAATTCAACCTTAAAGGCTGTCGCTGGCGACAAAAGAGTGGGGAAGTCTGTAAAAAAAAGCTTAGCTTCAATTGGTCTCCCCATTGTCGCTGGTGACACGACATAGTTCTGAAAACAAGGCTTAAAGCCTCGTTTTCAGAACTACGTCGTGTCGCCAGCAACAATCTCCTCTGCCGTGTCGTTGTAGGGGAACAACATAATTATGCTCTGTCGCTGCGACAAGGATTGTGTCGCTGCAACACCATAATTGTCGCTGGCGGCACGTTTTTAAAAATCCAACTCGAAAGGCTGTCGCTGGCGACAAAAGAGTGGGGGAAGTTTGTAAAAAATCTTAGCTCCCATTGATCTCCTCATTGTCGCTGGCGACACGACATAGTTCTGAAAACAAGGCTTAAAGCCTCGTTTTCAGAACTACGTCGTCGCCAGCAACAATCCCCTCTGCCGTGTTGTTGTAGGGGAACAACATAATTATGCTCTGTCGCTGCGACAAGGATTGTGTCGCTGAAACACCATAATTGTCGCTGGCGACAAAAGAGTGGGGAAGTCTGTCAAAAATTCTTAGCTCCTATTGGCCCCCTCATTGTCGCTGGCGACACGACATTGTTCTGAAAACAAGGCTTTACATTTGTGTAAAATGACTTTGACTGCTTGTCAAGAATACCTATTTTGTGATATATTTATTGGTAACTGTTTTCTTATTACTATATTTTGATATTTTAAAGAATTCCTTTTTTCCCTTATACCCTCAATTTTTTTATTTTAGATATTTTACAGACTGATTTTCTTTAATAAAGCGAAACGTCATTATAGGCGTTCAGCCTAATAAAAGGTATTCATATAGGCCAGTAAAGCAACAGCATAAAGGGAATGATGCGTCGTCTTGTTAACATGCTGGTATTCTTTGCCTGATCTCTACCTGATAGTGTTCTACACGTGTTAAACCGTTAATTTTTTACGCGTTGCCATTGTATCTGACCAAAATACAAATAAACGAGAAATAGGAATTGTTTCGTTTTGTTTTATTGATTTGTATAACCAGGCCTAAGGCATTATGACAAATAAACTACATATACAGAGACTAACCATTGCATTCAATTTCCAAACCATTTAAACAAAGGTATAGGCGAAAACACCGCAAAAAAAAGCCAGTTATAAAATTTCCACATTCGTTTTAGTTTTCTTACCCTAAATAAAGCAGCTGTAAGTAGTTATTTTTGGTCCTTTTAAAATAAAAAAATATGTGTTTTGGTAAATGCCGTACGTTTTTATAGTTAAGGCTTTTTGACAGATACTATGGTGCAGCTATCAAATACAATATAATTTATATATATTTTTAAATAGTTCTGCTAAAGAAGGAACAAAAAATTATTCTAAAAATGTAAGTTAAAAATATAACGCCAACAATATAAAACATGTTAAAGTAATAATTTATTTAATTGATGTAATAAAAACATTAAAATTTTGCGAAAAAAACTAGACAACAAACAAAGTACAAACAACAAAAACTGCAAACTGCAAGCTAGTTAAAAATGTTGTAAATGTTTTTACAAAATTGAATAGAAAAAAATGCCAAGGTATAATAAAAATCGCCGTTCGATACACAGGGTGGTTATTCTAAAAAATAAATAAGAAACACATTATTAAAATATGTTAGAGTCAGAAAACTAAACATGTACAACTTAAAGTTTTAAAATAATCGGCTGTTGTATTTATTTGAAACGACAATTAGGGCTTGCGTTACTATGAAAACCTTTTTTTTAGAATTCAAGCCCTATAAAAATTACATATACAGGGAGATTAAGAACTAGTAAGACGTTATTATGACAAATGAAGAAATCAGGTAATAAATATGTTTAAAAATACACCTCAAAAGAATTATCTCATATGCTCGATTTCTTCCATAGGTTTTAATACAATTATTTTTTAATTTAAATGACCATCTCTCTTTTAATAATTAGGTCATCAAGACAATTAAAAAAAAATGTTAAAAAGAAAAGCAAACCTAAAACTTTGGCTTAACATTTGGTATTTTTCGTTAACAATACACCCTACTGGCCAATTAAAAGTTTTTGAAAAAATATAGTAATTTTTAACCGCCCTGTATAATGTGCTGTTGAAAGAGAGTAGTCAAATTTGATATTATAAAATATCAGAAATGAGTAAGAATATAATTTATTTACAAATAAGATTCCTTCCTTTTAGCAGCACATTATACAGGTCGATTAAATTTTTATTTTTTTTTTTTAATAACCCTGTAGGATTATTGGTATCAGTATACAGTGTGTCCAAGATAAGGATCCTAAGCATGGGAATCTCAGTACCTATTGAAGATACAGCTTAGGTTAAATTAGGAAATAGTAGTGTTTTTAAAGCTCATTTACATACCGTTTAGAAACTTGAAAATTTTTCATGGCCTGCTGAGATATTTGGCAAAAACGAAAATTTGACTATATCGATTTTATTTTTTTCTGACTTTATTTGAAGAGATATAAAAAACTAATAACACTTTTATTGGCACCTTTTAGCTACTACATGATGGTGTTTTTAGATTTTATACCCGACGTTTCGTTTTCAAGAAACCATCATCAACTTTATTTTTTTATATGGCTCAAAAAAGTACACCCTGTATCTGATCCCATTTTTTATTACAAATTCAACGATGTATCACAGGTCATATTTGAATTTTTAGTTAAATGAAAAATTGTATTTTTTCTATTTTTTTTTAAAGTTATTTTTAAGTAGGCCTTGCAAACAAATGCTTGGACGTTAATACCTGTTACCGTATTTGCAACATAATTAATTATCATTATAAAATAGTATTTGACGTTATTACCCTGTTTGTCAAGTTGTTGTTTTTAGAGCAATTGTTCTTATTGTTATTGCTGTCTTTATACGCAATACGCATTACTAGACTCAACAAAATCCGCGTGTTAACAAAATATCAAACCATCAAGAACGTTTTGGGTTTAATATGTGGTGTGAAATTTTAGGAACTAAAATACCAGGTGTATGTATTTACCATAATTCATTAACTGCAGAAATGATACTTTTATTTATTTTTGCAGCACAAAATGTAGCATGTTAGCATGTCAAACTTATCTTCGTGGCTGTAATGGCCATCCTGCATATTCGACCGTAATAATACAATAAGATATTAGCTATTCACCAATAAACAATAATAGAGACAACAGTAACAATTAGAACAATTGTTCTAAAAACAAAAACTCGACAAGAGGGTAATGAGGACAAATACTATTTTATAATGATATGTAATTATGTTACAGATACGGTAACAGGTATTAACGTCCAAGCATTTGTTTGCAAGGCCTACTTAAAAATAACTTTAAAAAAATATAAAATGCAATTTTTCTTTTAATTAAAAATTAAAATATGACATGTGATACATCGTTAAATTTGTAATAAAAAATGGAAACAGATACAGGGGTACTTTTATTTCGAGCCATATAAAAAAATAAAGTTGATGATGGTTTCTTGAAAACGAAAAGTCGGGTATAAAATCTAAAAATACCATCATGTAGTAGCTAAAAAGTGCCAATGAAAAAGTGTTATTAGTTTTTTTATATCTCTTCAAATAAAGTCAGAAAAAATAAAATGGATATAGTCAAATTTTCGTTTTTTCCAAATATCTCAGCAGGGCATGAAAATTTTTCAAGTTTCTAAACGGCATGTAAATGTATAGGTACTGAGACTTCCATGCTTAGGATCCTTATCTTGGACACACTGTATAACTACGGTTACGATAGCTTTAGCTCTTCCTAATAGTTCTTTATTTGTCTTGATAAATTAATTAATAAAATAGATATGGCTCTTTAAATTAAAGCGTTAATCAAATTGAATCTTAAGGAACAAACCGAGCATATGCGATAATTCCTTTGGGGAGTGTACTTATTTATATAGCATGAAAAAGTAATCGAAATTTTACATCGAAGTATGAAATCTGTCAAGCCCAATTTAACTTGTGTTTGCTCAAAGTCGGTCTATATAAGGTCACGACATTCGGCCATATTGCTTTGACCTGTTATGACGTCACATCTCCCATTTTTCGGCCATGTTGCTCAGTGCCGGAGATATACAGTTTATTGTATTAATAGAACAACCGTTTACACAACAGTTTTTAATTATTATTAAGTTGTAAATTCTTTTACTATAAATAAAAAACATTTGGAATTACATCTTTCAACAAATATCACTTCTAAAACAATGCAAAATGAAATGCGCAAATTCTAGACGCCACTGGATTGATCATCAGCTTCGATTTTACCCAGTCTTGCCAACTTTTCTCCGTGACGTGCCCTTCCTTGCGTCCCCGCCCTCGAACCACCTAAAAGTTGAGGATATGTCGCAACCTTATAAATATAAACTAACCTTGTGTTTGCTAATGTTTTTATTTCAGCCGTTAAAAGAACTAAATTGTATTTTAAACCATACACTGTTGTGTATGTAACAAAATGTCAAAAGCATTGTATTTCTGTATCCACATCCACACACAAAAACTGCTGTGTGATTACTTAAAAATACTCAAACATAAACAAATAAAGCTAGTGCGTGACTGTCCAACTAAACGAACTCTAGTTTTAAATCTCTGGAGTCCAGATAGTTAAGCTTGGTAAAGCTGCTCACAAACAATTATTTCGTTAGTGGTCCAATGAGCAACGTGGCTGTTTTCATAAAAGCAGACGAAGCGTTGTTTTTGTTACCGCATGGCAATTTGATATTTATCTCTTTGGGCTACATGTGACTATTCAACACCCTTTGGGTTTTAAAGAGTTGACTATAAAAATGACCATCGTGACTTATTAAAAGCTCAGGTGTTATTTATACAGGGTTAGTGGAAAGAAAACGGAGCGGTGCATTATCTCAGCAACAGTTAAATATAAATGAACAAAATTTTGTTGCGAAATATTTCGAATGTTGCCAAATGTATAAATTTTTCCCTAGACTAAAATATTTTAAAATTTTAAACCGAATACCCTATTTTTCATTATTGTAATCAATTGCTTGTATCAACTTTATTATGGCCAAATATTAACGGTTCTTTAATTCTGCAAAGTTTAAATAAAGAAACGACCAGGTATGGTCAATTATCTCAAAAACGATTAAACCGAAAGTCGTCAAAATTAGTACAGGAAAGTAACTGGAGATTTTAAATCCAGAAATTGCATTTGCGATGTTTCATAATTAAATTTATTTATCCCTTTTCCTTGACTTTCTTTAAAAGAATCTTTAAAACGTCGCAAAAATGCTATTCATGGATTAAAAAGGTTCAGTTTTACGCCTGTACTAATTTTAACAAATATTGGTTAGATTGTTTTTTAGATAATTTACCATACCGAGCCGTTTTAGTATTAATTTCGAAAAAAGCATGATGCCATATTTTCGAAATTGACAGGAGTAAAAAACGGTAATATCAGGTCAGAATAAAGTAAATACAAACAATTGATCACAATAATAAAAATACGGTAGCCCATTTAGGATTTTAAAATTCCTTTACCTACAGAAAAACTATAAAATTTGCAACCTTGCAAAAACAATTTTTAAATTTTTCAAGTTCAGTTACCCCTTGGCACAAAATTTGGTTTATTTATAATGTTTGATGGTTGCTGTCTGTCAGTTTTATTTAACGTGTGCTTGCTAATGTATTTATTGCAGTCGTAAAAAAACGTGACGTATATATTTTGGAATTATATATAGGGCCACTTTACGTCACTGGGCAAATGTACCATATGGAACTATCTTCTTGGGACAATGAGACCGGTGGACCATCAAAACTAACTTTACATTTTTTTAAAAACCAACTTAACTTATTTGATTAACTTAATTTAGTACGGGCATACCCCCACTAGGGGTAGCCCGTATGGGGGCTGAACTAAACCTTTAACTTTATACTTGACTTCACTAACTACTTCTTATCTAATAATCTTTTCTAATTTCTTTCTCTCTTCTTTAAATATCAAATTTTCCAGTGTTTGTTTTGCATTTCTACGCGACCCAGTTTGTTTAATGTTTTTATTTTATTATTATAAGAGTAATCTAGAAAAATGTTTTTATTTATACTTTTAAAACCTTGACACCTCACGTATATCTTTATTTAGCAAAATTCCCAATGTTAGGTAACCTAGTTAAAATGTATACTTATTTTAAAATTGCCAAAAATGTATATTTTTAAAATTCCCAAAATGTATACTTTTTTATACTAGGTGTTCACAATATTTCAACTCTAGTTTTAAATCTTTGGAATCCAAGCTTTGTAAAGCTGCTCACAAACAATTATTTCGTTAGTCAATATCAGAGTAAATTTATATTTAAGATCGTTCTTTTCTTTTAACACTGTATAGAATGCAAGAAATTATTTTTGTTTATATAAATTTATGTTCAAAAATGCGTTGTTTCTAAGATACGAAAGTGTAAAGGTTTTAAGAAAAAAAATCCTTTTTGCATCATATCCCAAATAGCACAAACTTTCCACTGGGCAATCCCCCATATAAGTAAAGCATGGGTCTCGCGATGCTTTATGTCCGCTCCACAGCTTAACCACTGTTTGGTAGTGTAGCCCAGCTCTGCAGCAAGGTCATGAAATAGTGTGGACGCATGCTTTACTTATATGGGGGATTGCTCAATGGAAAAGTTTGTGCTGTTTGGGAAGTTCCTACCACTCCAGATATTTTCACAAAATTTGGTGCAGTTGTTTTGACCATTACATTTCATGTGTTGCTGTAGAAGTTTTTAGAAACAATTCACCGGAGACATTCGAAAAAGATTTGTTTTTCTTTTTTGAGAAAAAAATTTGTCGCTGTTTTTTCTTCGAATCAATGTTATTTTTAAATTACTCATTTACTTTGGGGTTAATTTAGTCTTTTAATATTTTTCCGTACGACGAACGCATTTGGTTTAAAAAATAAAAGTCATTTTAATGCATAGCAAATCACGTAAAATATTTTGAAATAATGATCGTTAGCGACAATAACATCTTGTTAACTGTAGTCGCCTACTATTTCACAAACATAATTTAAATGCAATTTGTCTATTTCTTACCTTCAGAATTTTACTGCTGCCTTTACAAGCTTTAAAAATAATAAAACTAAAAACAATATAGCAAGTAAAATTGTGACATAGTTATATATTATTTTATATCTTTTTTACAGCCTGACGCACACGTTTAATTTAAAAGTATGGATTTTGTCACAAAATGTTCATTGCTGATCTACTTTTATTTGTTTGGCGTAACTAGGACAAATCTTTAGATAAAGATGAATATTTTAATGTCAAGATGTAAAATGTAAAATTTTAGTAAATAGAGAAAAATACAGCGAATAATTAGGGTAGAAAAATTTTAAAGTAGCACAGAAAAAGTAAGCGTTTTTGGAGAAGTTTTTCAGATAGATTTCAGGGTTTATATCGGCTATAATAATAAGTTAACGTTAAATAAAAATAAATATTTTTTAATGCTAGATAACTTTTTGTTATTTAAAATGTTATCAATTAAAAAAAGGAAGTATGTTTACAAATAATAAACCATGATAACCACTTTGCTTTGGTGGATTTTTCAATACATGCTAATTTTTTATTACATAGTTTGCAATGTTACTTTATTTAGGCTGTACTAATCAAAGTCGGTCTATGTGGGGTCGCGATATTCAGCCATATTGCTTTGACGTGTTATGACGTTACATCTCCCATTTTTTCGGCCCTGTTGTTTAGTGCCGGAGATATACAGTTTTTGTATTAGTAGAACAACCGTTTACACGACAGTTTTTAATTATTATTAAGTTGTAAATTCTTTTACTTTAAATAAAAAATATTTGGAATTACATCTTTCAACAAATATCACTTCCAAAACAATGCAAAATGAAATGCGCAAATTCTAGACGCCACTGGATTGATCATCAGCTTTGATTTTACCCAGTCTTGCCAACTTTTCTCCGTGGAGTGCCCTTCCTTGCGTCCCTGACCTCGAACCGTCTAAAAGTTGAGGATATGTTGCAACCTTATAAATGTAAACTAACCTTGGTACTACCTGATTTTTTAGTATCCAAATAAAACAATAATAAAAGCAATAAACCTATATTTTGGTTTAAAGAAATAATTTTATTTATTATTATTACATATTTTAACCCTAGGAATCCCAGTGAAGATAAAAAAGCATAATAAATAACATATTTGCTAATCTGTTAAAGTAACTTATAAACTCTTATTTAAAAATTCAAATATATAATAAATAAAATAGTTAAAGAAAATTTTAAATAACTAGGATTTTCTTATAAACAGTTTGTAGTTTAAACAAGCTGTTATTAGCAACAGATAGATATTCTTCAAAATAATATGTTGGTGTAGAAAAGTTAATAAGTTGTTAAGTCGACTTACCACTACTTACTTTCTTATTTAGGATGTACAAAAGATCTTAGGAAATATTTTAAAAAGTAGGAAAATAAAATCAAACACCCGAAGATTTAAATATGAAAACTAAAATACCAAATAAGAATTACAAAAAGAATGGAAAGCAAAGCAAAATTTAAAAAAACTAAACATCATAAAAAAAGGATCTAAAAAAACTTGTGCAAGAGAAGTCAGAAATAGTGTAGCACCCGTGAACAAAAGAAAAAAGCCTAAAAAGGTTTCTCGACGAATCCCAGATTAAGAAAAATCGTAATAATTCATTGTAAGAAATTTTTATAAGTACATTTTTTTTTTGCAAAGACAAAATAATTTAAAAACTGTAAACAACACTAATAGTTCTTTAATAAAAAGACTTTGTAGAGAAGGTTAAGATCTTCTTTAATAAAAAGACTTTGTAAAGAAGGTTAAGATCAAAGATGTTGAACTTATCGCTATATATGAACGTCCCCTCTGTTCTGTCAATGTCAAATGTTTGAGTGTCGGACTGGACGAACGCGTCTTTTTTGTCGGACAAGTTTACCACAATGTCTTAGATGCAATTATTAAACATAGTGCAAAAAATTCTATTTAGAAAAAATGGGAAGGGTTACAGTCAAGAAATCCGCATAGTCTGATACCCAAAACATGTATTTAAACCTTATGGTTTCATGGTTGTAACCTTACTATTTTTGGCACAATGTTTAAAAATGCATATAAATCACTGTAGTTAGCTTGTTGGACAAAAAAGTGACGCGTTCGCCCAGTCCGACACTCGAAACATGTGATATTGACAGGCTGGGTCAGCGTCGCTTCCATATAACGGTATAAATATTCGTAGTAAACTCGTCAAAAGGAATCCCCTAAAATAGTATATTTCTAACCAAAGCTAAAAATGCCACTTTTCTGCCCGCGACTTCAGTTACCCTACTTGTACTTATTATTATTGTTGGTAAATGTTCAATTTGTGGCATTTTGAAGATTAAGAGCGGATTAAAGAAGTTTTTGTTGTGAAAATATTAGTGTCTGCGGAATGTGTTTCTTCAACTTCTTAGTTGGTTTGGCCAAGGCAAAATTTTCAGTAAAACATCAAGTTCATAAAAATCCTTCATTGCAACTTGCTAATATTTGATCAATATTTTTTTCAGCACTAGTGCAGAAAAGTGACACTTTAAATCTAAAATGCGTGCGAAAAAGTAAAGTATTAAAAAGTTAGTACAACTGTCAGATGACAGCAGACACTAATAACATACAGTGTCTGCAATCTCCCAAAGTTAGTTTATATTTATAAGGTTACGACATATCCTCAACTTTTAGGCGGTTCGAGGTCGGGGACGCAAGGAAGGGCACTCCACGGAGAAAAGTTGGCAAGACTGGGTAAAATCGAAGCTGATGATCAATCCAGTGGCGTCTAGAATTTGCGCATTTCATTTTGCATTGTTTTGGAAGTGATATTTGTTGAAAGATGAAATTCCAAATGTTTTTTATTTAAAGTAAAAGAATTTACAACTTAATAATAATTAAAAACTGTTGTGTAAACGGTTGTTCTACTAATACAATAAACTGTATATCTCCGGCACTGAACAACATGGCCGAAAAATGGGAGATGTGACATCATAACACGTCAAAGCAATATGGCCGAATGTCGCGACCTTATATAGACCGACTTTGGCAATCTTCAAATATACATAAGTAAGTGCCTCTGGTATAAAAATCACTTATTTTGCAAAACAAAATTTATTTGTTTAGGTCAATCTGACAAAAAAAAATGTGCGTGCTATGTTTTATACACTTAATCTTTAATTTCTTAAATTTTTTAGGAAAAAAGCACGCATATCAAGCAGCCAAAAGATAATAAATACTAACAGGCTACTTTTTTTACACAATATTTAATTTGAGGGGCGTATGCCCAATCTACTAACGACTTTTTTCGTGCGTAACTAAAATAGTCACGCCAACTTGATTTCTATGCGTTTCAAATCTGTGATATAAGAACGTGTTATGGCAACGTTGATAGAGCAATCGGTAGCCTAATAGCTGTTTGATTTTTATCAGCTATTTATGTTTTAGCTTAAGCTATATTTTGTTGTTTAGGCGACCGTTAAATCAACAAGATTTTATAAAAGATTTATTTTATATTTATCAATATTTAATCTAAATATATATCTAATCTAATATATTATATAAAATGCTAATGTACGTTCGTGTGTCCACGATTTTCGCTATCATCCGCAACTCGATCACTCTCCCGTCGGGGTTACAAATACCCCTTGGTCTCCCATTGTGAGTAAGGGAGTTTGGTCGGGGTGGGTGGAAGTGGGTGGTTGTGGGTGGCAAAAATGTAAAATATGTGTAGTGGCGCCATCTGTTGTCGAGTAGTTGAACTCATTCAGAACAACGGTTATTTGGGTCTCATATAAACTTCCGAGCGAAGCCGGGAATCATAGCTAGTAGTATTATAATTTTGTAGCGCTTGGCATTTTAGCCAATATACAGGCTGTTACAAATTCGAGGAACACTATTAGATCTCAAAAACGGTAAGAGGTAAAGGGTTGGTTAAATTGGGGCAAAGTTGCGCATTTTTATCACTGATCTGAAAAATAATATGGATGAATACAGCAAAAATGACAATAATCCCTACGTGGGCACTGCGCAGTCCCCTTGTGGGCATGCGCAGTAAAAATTTACAGACTAGCGGAAAACAAACAACAGGACCGGGTTTGGAAATTTGGTATACGGGGGTTTTTGGGGCGCTAATTACGAATCCGATTTTTTTTTGGAAACGTTTTTTCTCGTGATATTCATTATCAAAGTTGAAATTCAATTCTTAGTTTTACTCTATTCCGCCTTCTTTTGCACAAAATTCTTAATATAACACTAAACCGGCACACAATATTATTTAAACATCTTTAAAAAACCTTTTTTAGTTATTTTACACGTTTTTTTCATTAAATTATGTGTATAATGGTTATATATATGGCGACTTGATTTAAAACAAAAATTTTTATATAAGAATAAATAAAATAATAAAGAAAGGCTTAAAACCAATAAGAAAAACATGTTTTAAAAAGTGTTTTTATAGTTACCTAAAATATTGTGTTCTAATTTACTGTTATATCAGTAATTTACTGCAAAAGAATTTAAAAATAGGAATAGTTTGATCTTAATGACGAATATCTCAAGATCGAAATATTTCCGAAAAAAATTTTTAGATTCGTGATCAGCGCCCCAAAAAATCACCGTATACCAAATTTCTTCAAAATCGGAGTTGCCGCAACTTCCTAGACAATTACCTAACGGTTGCTGGTATGTTATCTAGCCCAGACGATTTCCTGGTGTTAAGAGAAAAAAAGGATATGCTTAATGTGGTTTACCCCTAATATAATATTGGGCATTTTAGAGGGAACAGGGGGAATGATTGGAATTGGATGATTGACAGGTGAGTAAAGGGCTGAATTGGCAGCAAATTGTTTGGCAAATAGTTCGGCTTTTCCTTTAGATGTAGAAATAATTTCATCTTCCAAAGTTAGTGAAGTAAAAGAACTGGTACAGAAATTTTTATTGTAGTTTCTTACAAAGGACCAAAAGGATTTGCTGCCATTTGAGCAAGAAATTATTTTATTTTCTATGCGGTTGTCAAAGGAGTCTTTGGCTTCTAAGATTGTTTAATGGTAGTGATTTCTTGTTTTAATGTTGCATAATTATATTTAAAATTAAATAAAAATACAATTTTACCAGCTAAAAGGCCCTGTTACCTTACATCCTCCCCTTTCTTAATACGCAGCAGTCGACGATGAGAACACCCAGATTTTGGAGTCAGTTTTTTCCTTTTCCAAAATCATCTTGTGGTTAAATATTAAACTTGCAGTTGTTTGTTTTCATGTTTAACTAAACTTGACTCCGTAGTTGTTTAATAATTATTATCTTTACCTACAAATTATTTAATTTAATACTATTAAGCACATTTAAGCAACCCTTGAAATTATCACATAGAGTTATTTTTCAATGTTTTATTTTAAAATAAAATATAAAATAATTCTTTTTCTGTATAACTTACCCTTAATAAGGTTAATTTATGTATCCTGTTTCATTTAAATTCTGCGTTTAATTAACCAATAAGTTTACATTATTTATTTATTTTATCGTTTATATTAAAGCCATTATTTATTTAATGACCAAAATAGCAAATAAAGTGGTTTTCGCCATAGAAATTATTGTGTGACGTACCATTTAGTTTGATGGCCGTCCTGTCTAATACCTACATGTTCATTATGGTTGCAAATGAATCTACATATAAATAGGAGCAAAGCAGCCCATAGAATGGCACGTTTAGTAATTAAATTGATGTAAGTAGGTTAACATTGGGGTTAGTTCTAAACTAGAGGGATTTTACAGCACTATACGTATACGATACGTAGTAAAGACATCATAACCTTAAATTCTAGACCTATATAGATCCATTTTGCCCTTTTTAAACCTGCAAAAGACCTTAAAACTTTACGTTATTTTATGAGCGTTGCTACAAACTGAGACCACAAGAATAAATATATTAACCAGAAGGATATCTCAGCAGGCGGCTTCTTTGATGTTTCCTAGCGCGTCTCATGACCTCGAACTGCATATTTTGCAGGCGTTTCATGAGCGTACCTAAGAAATTAACATGTTTAGGCGCCTATCTCTTAAAAATATATTTTAATATTATTATAATGAATTTTATAACATCTATGCAATCAAATAAAACAGATGTTTTAATAATATGTCGAATTGAGATATATTAATAATTATTATGAAATGTGTCTATTTATTTTCGCATATGACAATTTTTTATTTTTCATATTTTTGAAGTTTCTATTTATCCATTTGAGGGTATGGAATAGTCTAACTGTAACAAACTATTTAATTAAATAACTAATTGGAAATTGTTCACAAGGATGTAAAAAAACTATTTTTAAACGGTTTTACTTGACCTGTTTGTTATTTATTTGGAATTATTTTTGGGTCAAATCTAGTAATTGAAATTTGACCCCTTCCTGACGACCGATCGATCTGAAATTTGTTACACTTCCTTAGTCTTGATGACAATACAATATTACATATTCTTTATGATTGTAAATCCAACATGGCCGCCGATACAAAATGGCGGATTACATATTACTTTACTACAACCTCAATATGGGTATCAAATTAAAGGGCTTTATTGGTAGAATAGAACCCACTATGAAAAAATAAAATCCAAGATGGCCGCCGCCACAAAATGGCGGATTATATATTTTTTTTCACAAATACCTCAATATGGGTATCAAATGGAAGGGCTTGATTGGTAGAATAGAACCCACTATAAAAAAATTAAAATCCAAAATGGCCGCCGCCACAAAACGGCGGATTACATATTTTTTCTTACAACTACCTCAATATGGGTATCAAATGAAAGGGTTTGGTTGGTAGAATAGAGCTCACTATAAAAAAAAATCAAGATGGCCGCCGCCACAAAATGGCGGATTACATTTTTTTTTCAGAAATACCTCAATATGGGTATCAAATGGAAGGGCTTGATTGGTAGAATAGAACCCACTATAAAAAAATTAAAATCCAAAATGGCCGCCGCCACAAAATGGCGGATTACATATTTTTTCTCACAACTACCTCAATATGGGTATCAAATGAAAGGGCTTGGTTGGTAGAATAGAGCTCACTATAAAAAAATAAAATTCAAGATGGACGCTGCTGCAAAATGGCGAATTACATATTTTCCACAACTACTTCAATATAGAATCGTTGGTTAGTTCTGGTTAGTTATAGTAAGGCGAACTCAATAGAATGAGAAGTATCAACTAACAACAAAACTAAAAACTTGAAAATAAATTATGTTAAACGGTTTTATTGTACTAAAAGCTAAAAAATAATTCGGTAAGTCCTAGCTACCAGATCGCACCAATCTTCTCATCAATCTGGGGTATTGATCAGACAAATAATAAAATCGTTGAGCAATTGACATTTCTATCATAATATTTACTCTGGATACGCTTCAGTTTTTTAAAATATGTATTGTATAATTTCCATATGACAATTTTTCTATTTTTAACATTTTGGAAATTCTTGTTTATACATTTGAGTGTATGGAATAATCTAACTCTACCAAATATTTTAATTAAATAATTAATTGGAAAATTTTCAAAATCATCGTAGGATTTGTTTTTACAATTTTAAAACTGCAAACAAGGCCTACTTTTTTCTTTCTTCTTCCATGATAGGTAATTAATTACACAATTCACAGAAAAATCACTAAACAGAATATTATAGTCCAGAAAAATAAAACGTATCGCAATAAACTATATAAAATACATTGACCGTTACCGAGTCGTTGCTTTGCCTTTCACTACTGCACTGGCAATTTCGGTTTAGAATTTCGGTTTAGTAGCCCTCGAAGGTCACAGCCTGCGCCGCTCAAGGTAAAAGAGATATCCTTCTGGTTAATATATTTATTCTTGTGCTGAGACATGGGACCAACACCAAAGGAGGTGGGTAGAGATCAACCCTTTTTGCTCGTCAGAGTCGAAATTTAAAATTGTTTATCAAAATTAATTTATTATACTGTATAAATAAAAGTTTAGGTATTGGTCTTTACATTTTTTTAAAAGTAGAAAAAAATAAATAGCAAGTCACATAAAACTGCCATCAAATTTTTACCAATATAACCTATAGTATATTGATAAAATTTTGTTGTTTTAAGTGATTTGTTTAATTTTCTATAAAAAACTGTTAAGCACTCCACGCACCAAAACAGATAAATGTAGCTTTAGAAGCCTATTCATTGAAGTATTTAAAAAATAGAGAGAATCTTGGTGTGTCGGGTGCTTAATTAATTTTTTTAGTAGAAAATTAGAAAAATCACTCAAAATAACAAAATTTCAACAAACGTGTCATGCTATTTAATTTCTTACACTACCTCTAAAAAATTAAAGACCAAAACCTTAACTTCTTACAGATAGAATAAATTAATTAAAAAAAACATTTGAAAAATAAAAAGTAAAATTATAGTCAAAATTAGTTATAAATCAAATTTTAAAAACACAATTTAGAATATGTCTGATGTTCAAAAGTCCTAAATTTTATATAAAAAAATATAACTTTTTTATAAATAAACATAATTATATCATGATTTTGGACCTTTTTCAAGCTAGAAGATGTTTATTTTTTATTTTATAAACAGTATGAAATGATTAGACTCTACAGAACATTACAGTTATAAAAATACATGTTTCTTAAACTTAATTTTTTACTAATAAAAGTTACGTCACTTTGATTGAGATATTATAAAGTAAAATAATAGTTATTTATGTATCAAGGGCGTTACTAGGACTATAATGCCCAGAAGGTCGAAATAGCCCGAGGGCCTCTGGTCCGAAGGCTAGATTTCGACCTGATGGGCATTATAGTCCAGTAAAGCCCGTGGTGCATACAATGCTTTATGTTTTACCCAAAGAGTTTTCAATGACTAATTACATTATTTATTCGCGATATAAAAAATAGGTTGCACCTGTATCTGTATACGTAAGTAGATAATGACTGGTGTTAAGTTTGACTTTGATGTTTCTATCAGTTAGTCAGTTGGCATTTTTTATTTAACGATTTGCTCAAAATGGAAGAAATTCCACAAAATATAAGAGAAAAGGCCATAAAAGCGACCGAAAATCTTTTGCCAGTTAAATCAAGGCAACAGTATGATCGGGAGTATGGCATATTTGGTATTTGGAAAGATGCGAACGCAATTCTTCAAATAACCGAAACCGTTTTAATGGCATATTTGCAGGAACTGGTAAGTTATTGAATTTATTTTTAATACATATGTTTGTATAAACTTGATCTTTATTGTGAGAGAAATAAAATTGGATAAGCAATAAAATTTCCATATTAGCGCATTAGGCATTATAAGCGGGTATTATCATAATGCCCGCTTATAATGCCCTAGGTGTGATAGCAGATATTATTGCTACCATAACATATTCCGTTTCTAAGGTATTACAGATCAATAATAGATGGGTAAAACATAAATAAAAATTAAATTAAAAACGTCAATACAATGAAAATGTGACATTCAATAAAAAAAGTACTTGGTACTAGTACTTTTTAATATATGTACCTATTAAATGTGTTGTTGTTTTCTCATGTTCTTTGCAAAGTCTGCATATTGCATCGTTTAAAAGTAACAAAGCATTTTAGATATCTGCAATTTAGATAATATACAGGGTGTCTCTAAAAGGTCTGTACAAAAAGCTACCACAAATTTCTTGGATCCCAAAATACAACGATCCAACACAATTTACTTAAGTCGAAAAGTTCATCGCTTGCCAAATACAGGGTGTCAAAAGTATTTATTTAATTTAAGTTATTTAAAAAAAATATTATAGGACATTCTTCCACAAAATTCAGTATCAAAAAGTGTGGGGAATCGAAATATGCTAACGTTACTCTCTTAAAATGTAGAGGGAGCCCTCCGCAGTCCTTTGGTTAGGTTCAAAGTGTCATAACTTTTTTTTGCCTTGGTATATTATAATTTTAGTATGGGTGTCGGGAAAATGTAGGAAATCTCTCGCACACGTATGGAACAGATGAAAATAACACGACAAGTTCCTATAAAATTTTTCCGTTTAAGCCCCCTTGCGGAGATATGATCCCCTAAAGGGGGCAGCTAGAAATCGATTTTTCGTGAATAACTTTTAAAGCGCTCTGTATAATTTGATAATATTTTAGTACGATGCATACTAGTAAAGACCTCTTAAAATAGTGCCCTTGAAACTTATGTCGCTTCTTTAGTTTGCCAGGGACGGACTAGTTTTCGCACATTATTGATAATATTTTTTACGCCCTGTATGGTGAAGACACAAAAAATATGTTTTTGAGTAGTTTAAACCTTTTGCTAAAAAAAGGTACTCTTGTTTGACATCGATAAAATGAGCTCGTTTTCGAGTAAAAAAGTCATTTGCAACAAATTCCTGACCTGCTACGAGAGGACTTCAATACTGAATCAAAAATTACAAATTACATCGAAAATAAAATATTGTATTATTAAACAAAAATAAACTCTTATTGTTAAAATAATTTTTTACTCGAAAACGGCTCATTTTATCGATGTCAAACAAGAGTACCTTTTTTTTAGCAAAAGGTTTAAACTACCCAAATACATATTTTTGTGTCTTCACCATACAGGGCGTAAAAATATTATCAATAATGTGCAAAAACTAGTCCGTCCCTGGCAAACTAAAGAAGCGACATAAGTTTCAAGGGCACTATTTTAAGAGGTCTTTACTAGTATGCATCGTACTAAAATATTATCAAATTATACAGAGCGCTTTAAAAGTTATTCACGAAAAATCGATTTCTAGCTGCCCCTTTAGGGGATCATATCTCCGCAGGGGGGCTTAAACGGAAAAATTTTATAGGAACTTGTCGTGTTATTTTCATCTGTTCCATACGTGTGCGAGAGATTTCCCACATTTTCCCGGACACCCTGTAGAATTTTTTTTTCCAAATTTTTGCATAAAAAGGGTATACTTGATAAATATCGCTACAAGTAATCGTCTCTAAGATATTTCAAATTAAACGCTTATTTTATACCAAAGTTGCATTAATTTACGCTTTATTTAGGCCACCTGGTAGCGTGCAAAAGGTCTATACAAAATGCTTCCCCAAAATCTTAGTTAAAAGGTTGCTGGTTTGCAAGATATAGAGTGTCAAATATATATATATATATATATATATATATATATATATATATATATATATATATATATATATACAGTGTGTCCACGGATTGACTCCCAAAGAGAAAAAAACTTTTTATTTGGAAGTTTTTCGAAAAATTTTATTCTTCATAAAAACTCCTGCTTGGGTTCAAACCTCCCGGGGACATGTTATTTTGAAAGATTTATATACCGGGTGTTCACAATTTGGGAAAATATGAAAAAATTAAGAATAAAGCAACTTTAGGCGGGAAGATACTATAAAAAGTAATAAGTAAAAGTTGTTGGGTTTAAAAAGTTATGCATCGATGCAAAATTTTGACGTAAGGCCTAAATGTACAGGGTCGGGCAAAAAATTGTACGCTTTGTGAAACAGGATTTTCCGTAAATAATTTTTTTCTGCACAAATGAATTCTTGTTTGTGAGCAAAATTAGTTTATGGATTTAATTAATTTATTAAGTTTTTATTATAAGAGGGATGGTTGAAAACCGATAATTGCCTTTATTATTACGATAGAAACTGGAAAGAGTAGCTATGGTTTCCTCGCAAATGAAATTATATTATTGTCAATGTCATATTATTAAGTTTGTGACATCGATAGAAGAACAACAAAATGCTAACATTAGAACAAAAAGTGTTTATTGTCCAATGTTATGGTTTAGGAGAAAACACTTCTTACTCGTACGTAAAAAGAAAATTTAACGAGAAATGGCCAAATCTTACCATAGACCATAAAACAGTTAAATCCGTTGTTTCGAAATTTAGAAGGACTGGAAGCGTTTTAAATATTAAAAAGAAGAAATCTGCTGTTACTGAAGAAGAAAATGCTATGGCAGCTATTGCACTGGATTCTGTCAGACGTTTCCCAAAAACATCGCTAAGGACCCGAGCTACACAGATTGGGAATGTTAGTAAATCCTATTTGCAAGTAATTTTTAAAGGTAATAAGGTTAGGGCTTATAAGCCAAAATTTGTTCATAAATTAGAACCAAATGATGATGCAAAAGACTTGATTTTTGTTTATGGATTGGTGAGAAATACTTGGAAAATAGAAGCTTTTTCATAATATTATTTTTTCTGATGAAGCTACCTTCTCAACTAACGGAGTGGCTAGTTCTCAGAACGTACGTTACTGGTCCCCGGACAATCCCCATTTTCGAATTCACTGCAGAAGACAGTATTCCAAGAAGGTCAACGTTTGGTGTGCGATTACGTACAACGGAATAATTGGGCCGTACTTTTTGAAGGAAACATGAACCAACATAATTATTTGGAAATGCTAGACACATTTTTCTTGGATCGTTTAAACCTTGTTCATAGGCAAACTGCATATTTTCAACAAGATGGTCATCTCGCACATTCTACAGCAATTGTGAGGGAATGGTTGAACCGGCATTTTCCCGAGCGCTGGATTGGACGATACGGACCAATACCTTGGCCGCCAAGGAGTCCCGACCTCACAATAATGGACTTTTACCTATGGGGCTACCTTACCCAAAAGTGTATGCTAGTCATTTGGAACCAGATCTCACTATTTTGAAAAACAGAATTAGAGAAGCAATTCAAGGTATCCCATTGCGAGAGATACGAAATGCTTATAGAGCTTTCATTGATAAAGCTCAACTATGCGAGGAAGTTGGTGGAGAAACCTTTGAATAGTTTTTTTTGTTGATAACTTTTTTTTTTATTTATATTAGGTTAACATAATTTTTATTCCGTATTCGTTTCCTAATAAATTTAATATAAGGCATTGATTTTCTTGTATACATCTTAATGCATTTTTAAAAAAGTGATAATATCAATTCACCAGAATATTTTCTTATAATAATTCTTTTCAGTTCTTGAAAATTCCTCGTATATTACATAAATTCTACAAAGCAATTTTGTTCACAAATAGAATTTTTATTTATTAGAAAAAATAAGTTAATTACAGGGAATGCTATTTCATAAAGCGTACAATTTTTGCCCGACCCTGTACATTTAGGCCTTACGTCAAAATTTTGCATCGATGCATAACTTTTCAAACCCAACAACTTTTACTTATTACTTTTTATAGTATCTTCCCGCCTAAAGTTGCTTTATTCTTAATTTTTTCATATTTTCCCAAATTGTCAACACCCGGTATATAAATCTTTCAAAATAACATGTCCCCGGGAGGTTTGAGCACAAGCAGGAGTTTTTATGAAGAATAAAATTTTTCGAAAAACTTCCAAATAAAAAGTTTTTCTCTTTGGGAGTCAATCCGTGGACACACTGTATATATATATATAAATATTTTTTTATGCGGACCCTGTATCTCGCAAACGATCAAGTTTGCAAATAAGGCAAATTGGGGTAAGTTGTTGTATTTTGGCGTAAAAAAACTATAGGAGCTATTTGTACAGACCTTTTAGAGACACCCTGTATGGTAAGTTAATTTTATTAAACCTTTATATTGTTTTCCGTTTCTTGACCTATCCATACTGTAGGATTCTAATAGATTGCCACACTGATCTCGATGGATTGCCAATGTTATAACCTGCGCGAAACAAAAGTTACATTTCATGGGCGAAAAACCGGTTTGTGCGCAAGCAAGTTGAGGATAAACGCACCTCGCTCCACACAGACTATCCGCATTATCGGAAAGAATTCGTCGACGGCGTCCTGGTGTTCCGTTCGAAGTACAGTAGCTAATGAGCGTTACGGTCAGACCGCGGACGAAGGGTACGGAGTGCCAGTGTTTGTATTTTGCCACGACTTTTAAGTGCGCATATTCGTCCACCCATCCCTTTATTTATTGCGCGAGGTCGTAAAAATCCGAAAAATGCTTCTTGCCACTGCCGATCTAAATGAAGGTTATCTATGGTTTGCCAGTATTTTAAAACATGATTTATAAAAAAAATGTTTTGATTTAACAACAGCAATTTAACACACACAAAGATACCATTCAAAACTATTCCACTTCTGGTAAATTCAATTAGCAAATACGCATTAGTTGGACTGTGCTGCACCTATTTATATGTAGATTTATTTGTTCCTATAATGGGGATGTGTTGAGAGAAATTACCCTCAAAGTGCACAGTTTGCGTTGCAACAGTTGTAGTAGATTGGCACTTTGTATTCTATTTAGGTCATTGAATAAATGTTCTTCTTTGGTGTAAGTTATTTAAATAGCGTAGCCGCTTATGGTATATTTGAAATTCCTATGCGTTGTATAATTATTATTTTTATTTTAAAACATTTACAATAGTTTCTGTTATTGATTTGATTTGATTTAGGTTTTGAAAAACATCGATCACGAAACTAAAGAGGGTGATTCTACTTGACAAAATAAGGGTAGAGCTTCATATAATTTTTTTCAAAATATCATTCGTTTTCGAGTTACAAGCCGTCAAAGTACAATTTTTATTTTGGTTTTTTCGCCATATTACATTTATTTTTAAACCAATCCAGTTGATATTTGGCACACAAATCGAGCTTTGCAGATTCTAAAATTTTAGGACAAAAGTACTTTTTTAAATACCGCCAGAGGGCACTTTACCTAAAACTTAAAATTTATTTACATCATACCTTTTTATTTTGACAGACATTGCAAAGCTGGGGCGCCATTTTATAAACAATCAAAAACTTAAAAAATTAGGTACTCTTTATTAAAGTCGATAAACCCCACCGTTTAGGCACCAATAGACATCAAAATTTCCATCAATTTCAATCAAATTACCTACATACATACAGGGTGTCCAGTAACTCTACCGACAAATTTAACCAAACGATTCTACACTAAAAATAGGAAAAAAACTTCATATAAACATATGTCCTAAACATCTTGGTTTTTGAACTACCAGGTGTTAAAAATAAATAAAAAAACCAATGACATTTTGAACTAAAAATATATGAAGCTCCACCCTTATTTTGTCAAGTAGAATCACCCCATTAAGTTTCGTGATCGATTTTTAATCACCCTGTATATTGGGTAAGACGATTACTTATTTTTTTTTTATCTTTGGACAATCCACGAAGGCTGAAAGCCTAAATACTAACGTACCGTGGGTGTCTTAAGTAGGGTAAGAGGAAGTTTGTTAACACGGGACTTAAAAACTTGAAGATTTGGGGGAAGGAAAGACCTCCGCTGGCAGTAGGTTCCACAGTCTAGGAATTCTAGGGATAAAAGAACGAACGAAATGGGAAGTTCGGGGCCTGTCCAATTGAAGTGTATAGGGATGCATACGCGCGGCACCACGAGTTTCTCTGTTGGGAGCTGCAAGAGGAGGGACTATACTGGATAATTCGTCGGAGCAGAAGCCGTAAAAGTATCTATAGAAGAGTGATAGATCTTCCACAGCTCGACGATGGGCAAGAGAAGGAAGTCTTTGAGTAAGTAAAGGATCATTAATAAGACGAACAGCCCTTCTTTGAATGGCATCAAGATTGCTGAGGGTTGTAGGGGATGCCATTCCCCAGACATGAGAACAATATTCCAAAGAGGGTCGAATTTGGGACACATACAAAGTATATAAATTGGAAGGAGAAAAATACTTTTTGGCTCGGAAAAGAAATCCAAGCTTTTTGAAGCCGCGGTGGCTATAAATGAAACAAACATGAGTTAATACCAGAATAATAAAGGATAAAAAGTTACCCAAGATTTTTTAAAGAACAAATTTTTTAGTATTTTTGCCGTTGAATTTAACATGGTTTGAACAACGTACGTCTTGTTATCCTCCATATTTTTCTTTTTACAATAAAACCCCATTTAATTACCATTTATCCTAAGGCTTTATCGGAATGCTGAAAATTCAAATAAAATTCCCGTTTTATTTTTATATTGGCTAGTTTAATAAACTGTTTTTTTCCTCCTAAATTAAAATTTAATCAAAATTTGCCTAAATATTTTTACTATAGGGTAGATGTACCGTCTGAGAAAGCTACTTTATAAAATAATAAATAAATATTACTACGCAATTTGTTCCTAAAATAATAATATATTTTTAATTTACCTTGACAAAATACAATACGCAGGCATTCTAACCTATAAAAAAAAGAACTAATAAAAGCTTGGTCCTTAAAATAAAAAAAAGTGGCTTTTAATTAAATGATATAATTTTTACACTAAAACAAAAAAAACAGAACAAATCTGTTTACACATTCTCTATTATAATTTTTCAAACAAACTTTGTTGGGTGTAAGCATAAAGTAACATACCTACAAATAAGAGAAACCATGGCATGCTAAAATTTTTGTACCGCTTTTGCGGCAGGCTCAACGCTGCCTGGCGGCAGGCTTGTCATTATTGCCATTTTACACTTTAAATGCGTCGGTCGAAGCCTCCTCTCGTGTAACATCAGCGGTGGGAAGACACGTAAGCTGACAAAAATGACTAACTGGCGGTATTTCAACGAAAAACGAATAAAATTATATTGGGAGTTTTCGCGTGGCCTGTCCTTAAATCGGCTATTCCATGATAACTCTTATAATTTCCTTACTCTATGGTGTAAGTAAGTCATGGCCAACTTATTTTGTTTTGAATATAAAAAGTGATTATCAAATTTTGTTCACTTGGCCAGGCACTTATAACTTTCTTTTTATAAGAGGTAGAACTAATAATCTTGGGGATTTTTACATAGAGTTTGGAGATGTACCTATATTTTTTCCATTGACTTTTTTAAAGTTAAAATACACACTTGTTTCTTTTTTTAAGAAAACACCACATTTAATATGTTTCTTTAAAAAATGTTGACATTTGTAGTGGTATTTTATTTGGTTTTACATACAGGGTGTCCGTAAAGGTGAGGTCAAAAATGATAAGGGTGATAGAGTGAGCCAAAATAATGTTAGTACTTCATATATATAAAAAAAAGTTTTATCGCGCTTCGTTATGAAGATATTGACCTTTAAAGTTGCTATATAAAAAAAACCTTTTTAAATTATATTTGAACTGTTGCTCATAAAATTTGGGCTACTAAATAACCTCATAATGATGCTTTTTCACAGGCAGACGGCTGTTCAGTAAGTCGGAATTATACAGGTTGCGACGATTTTTCTTTTTCATTTATTGTATGCATTTTTAACATTGGTGACAAATTCGACATTCTGCTTAGCCGGTTGATTTCTTTATCATTTTTGTAAAAAAGGGTATATTTCATTTGAATCAATATTTACCAGCATTTTGTATGTAATAACAAGATTGATTTTTGTAATAAAATTATTAAAATGTGGTAAAATAATTAAAAACGGTATTTGTGAGCCGCTTAAGCTTTATAATACAGTTAAAAAGTGTTTTTAAGAATTTTACCATATTTTAAAAAATTTCTGGAAAAATGAAGTTTTTTATTACTTACAAGACGCTGGTATGTCTGAACTTAAAATACGATTTTATGAAAAACGGTTCAAGACATGGATTTAAATAGGGTATACCTTTTTTGTACCAAAATGGTTAGGAAATTAGGCGGTCAAAGCAAAATGTCGAATTTGTCACCAGTGTTAAAAATGAATACATTAAATAATAAAAAAAATCGTAGTACCATGTATAATTGACTTACTGAACAGCCATTTTCATATTAAAAGAAGCATTACTATAAGGGTATTTAGTAGCCCAAATATTATTGGTACTGTTACAACAGTTTAAAAGTTATAAATGAAGTAAGTTTTTTTTTATACCAACCCTAACGAAGCGGGTTAGAACTTTTTAATATGAAGTACTATTTTTTTGGTTCACTCCATTACCTCTATTATTTTTGACCTCACATTTTCAGACACCCTGTATATTTTTATTTATTTTTAAAGTAATGTTGGTATAGGTGTCCAAAATCCCATTTTAGTAACTTACCCCAGGTAATCCTGTCCAGAAAAAAATACGTTGCCCCAATGTATATTATTTTTGTGTTGACTTATTATAAATAATGTTACAGACTTACAAAAATGTGTTTACGTTAGAGAATTTTAGAGAGTAAGGATCATTTAATGTAGTTTGTTAATTTATTTAAATAATTTACCTTTATTTTTCCAAGTTCTTTCATCACTTTCGAAGGTTTCCGAAAACGCCCGAATTATCCATTGAGAACTTTTATGCCATCCTGTACTATGGAATTTTCGTGATATTTCTCCAAAATTCTAGATCATTCTTCACTCTTCCATATTACTATAAAAGGCGACAGAAAACCTTCGAAGGATTAGTATAGATTCGACTTTTGTGGTGTAAACTTCCGAGACATTGACAAGTAAAGATTTTGTCGTTATTGTAACCATAGTTACGTTTCATTGTTAATAAAGGTATAAACACAAAGACCTTCTCTCGTCCACAACTAATTTCATTCATAGTGTCGCCGACGATAGTACCCTTCACTCCAGTTTTCTGGTTCCTAAGCCCATCACTAAACCTGACTTGGGAAACAAACGCAGAGCGATGCAGATATCTCTTTCGCAGGATCTTAATTTAATATTGGATTGGGGCGCCAAAAATCTCATCCATTTTAATACATCCGAAACACAATCATGTTCCTTGTCGCGAAAAGAGTCATCAAATACTCATCCTCCACTTATGAGCGGCCAAGTTTTACAGAGCAAAGACACCTTCAATCTTCTGGGCGTCACATTTGAAAGTAACCTTAACTGGTATAAACACATTGTATCTATAGCCACGGCAGCTTCAAAAAGCTTGGATTCCTCTTTCGAGCCAAAAAGTATTTTTCCGCATCTAATTTATACACCTTATATGTGTACCAAATCCGACTTCCCTTGGATATCTTCATATCTGGGGCATGGCATCCCCCACAACCCCAAGCATTCTTGATTCTATTCAAAGAAGAGCTATTCGTCTCATTAATGATCCTTCACTTACAGAAAGGCTTCCCTCTCTTGCCCATCGTCGGGCTGTGGGGGATTTATCGCTTTTTTATAGGTACTTCCATGGCTTCTGCTCTGAAGAATTGTCCAGTATAGTTCCTCCACTCACGGTTCCCAACAGAGAAACTCGTGGTTCCGCGCGTATGCATCCCTATACGGTCCAACTGGACAGGCCCCGAACTTCTCACTTTGTTCGTTCTTTTATCCCTAGAGTTTCTAGATTGTGGAACCTGCTTCCCCGCCAAATATTCAAGTATTTAAGTCCCGTGTCAAAAACTCCCTCTTACCTCGCTTAAGACACCCACGGACGTTAGTATTTAGGCCTTTAGCCTTCGTGGTTTGTCCAAAGATAAAAAAAAATGTGTTTTTATACGAGGTGTTTCAGAACAATAAATTAAATCTTCCTAAAATACTTAGCACCTGTACTTATGTAGATTAATTAGCAACTATAGATCCCCGTGTACGACAAACTTACTATCAAACTGCATTGTTCGTTATACAATGGTTTCTAGTGAGCGACCGTTTTATTTACTCAATTCTGGTCATTAAATACATAATTGGTTTATGAGGAGATGCAACCTCATAAGGTATATTAAGGAGCTATTACGAGTATAATAGTATGAAGTGTTTATGGGGAAATTATTATCCAAGTCGATGTGGAAACTATAAAACAAACATTTTGGAAGAACTTGAAACAGTTATTATCATGCATTCAGTTAAAAAAAAAAAACAAGTATTTCCTTTTGCTTTATAATAAGTTTGCTAGCTAGTTTCATGATCGATTTTTGAATCACCCTGTATAATGACTGTTTTTGAAAAGGTGGGATTAAAGTTTTGGGACATTTTTAACAATTACAGCACGATTTTTAAAAAGTATGCAAAAATATTGTATATTGGCTGAAAATATGATAAAGAAACCTGTTTTTATAAATATGTAGTTTAAATAAGTCATATTAGTTTTTTAAATATAATTTTCAAAAGATACGAGGTACCTAACTCTTTGCCAGTTTTAAAGCTGAATAATTATATCTAAAGATACGATATAACTACTGACAATTTTTAAAGTAACGCCACTGTTTGTGACAAAAATATTAACATCGTAAGTCTAATTACAATATGATAGTATGCTTATTAAATTATCGTATGTGGATATACGATGGTATTTCTTAATAATATTCTTTACCGCCCTGTGGTATATCTAGATGCGATGTAAATACTTATTTCGGGTTTCGCTTAAAAAATTGAAGTTTTTTATTCATTTTAGATATGGTAAAAGTACTTTTTTTTTTTAAAAAGTACCATTTTTCCAGAAATTTTGAAAAAAATTGTTTTTATTTGAAAAAGAAGATGCTTTTACATTAAAAAAGTGTTCGTAACTCATTTTCGCCAATAAATAATAGTTTAAAAAACTAAAAAACACGCTTTTATATAGCAACCGAACTAAAAATTAGAAAATAATTTTTCATTACCAAAGAGTTTGTCACTTCAGAGTAAAAGCGTGGGGGTGCATTTTTCTATTTTTTCATAACTTTTCCCTCATAGATATTTGCAAATAGAATAATTATAACATTTAATATATTAAGCACCCCACGCTTTTATTCTGAAGTGAAAAACTCTTTGTAATGAAAAATTATTTTCTAATTTTTAGTTCGGTTGCATATAAAAGCGTGTTTTTTTAGTTTTCTAAACTATTATTTATTTTTCATTTTTAGTTCGATCTATCAATTAGTTTTTTAAAAATAAATGCTCCAGTTTATTCACTAAAAAGTCCTTCGCCATCTTATCAAGAGACACAGAGGATCTGTAAAGGAATTTATTTATCCTGGCGGTCCTAATCAGGATAACGGGATACTGTTTTTAAATTATTGCATTGTCATCGGTCCTTGATACGTGTGCAAAGTTTCAAAGAAATTGAATCGCTGGAAGTTGGTAAAAATTAGGCTCAAAGATTCCGTTACATAGATAGATAGATAGATAGATAGATAGTTACAACCCAAGCTAATAAAAGCGTGTTAAAAATCGAGATAGATGTTCTTACTTACGAGCGTCGACATATATGGAAAAAATGTGTACTGAAATTATTTAAAAAATACCGCGGGTTTCAAGTTATTAGATGTTAAACCCATTCATTCTCCCTGTTTCGTCAATGTTGTCCAAGCACTGAAACATGCAGTTTTGCATTTCACAGCACCTTTCAGACAACGCGGGAGTGCCACCATGAACGTTATTTTTAAATAACTACTACCTACCTCTTTAGAAGAAATAGATGGTTATGTAATGACTAAAATTTAAAATAGGTTAAAAACGGTTGGACCTAGGTATAGAAAGAACACTATACATGAAATATGTTTAGAATTTAACGCAGAATCGAAGAAATAAATAATATATAGGGTGTTTCATTTAAAACAAGGAAGTTGACATTAACTTCCGGTATAACAGGAAGTGGTAGAAGTAAAAAGTGGTCAAAGTATTTTAGTTGCATGTCGCCCACTGATTTTGTAATGTTAACAAACTTTCAAAATTTATCAAAGTCTTCTTTTGAGAAATCAATCCTAGCAATTCCCGGTGGTACACCTTATACAGGGTGTCCGGGAAAATGTGGGAAATCTCTCGCACACGTATGGAACAGATGAAAATAACACGACAAGTTCCTATAAAATTTTTCCGTTTAGCCCCCTGCGGAGATATGATCCTCTAAAGGGGCAGCTAGAAATCGATTTTTCGTGAATAACGTTTAAAGCGCTCTGTATAATTTGATAATATTTTAGAACGATGCATACTAGTAAAGACCTCTTAAAATAGTGCCCTTGAAACTTATGTCGCTTCTTTAGTTTGCCAGGACGGACTAGTTTCGCACATTATTGATAATATTTTTACGCCCTGTATGGTGAAGACACAAAAATATGTTTTTGGGTAGTTTAAACCTTTTGCTAAAAAAAGGTACTCTTGTTTGACATCGATAAAATGAGCCGTTTTTGAGTAAAAAATTATTTTAACAATAAGAGTTTATTTTTGTTTAATAATACAATATTTTATTTTCGATGTAATTTCTAATTTTTGATTCAGTATTGAAGTCCTCTCGTAGCAGGTCAGGAATTTGTTGCAAATGACTTTTTTTACTCGAAAACGGCTCATTTTATCGATGTCAAACAAGAGTGCCTTTTTTTTAGCAAAAGGTTTAAACTACCCAAAAACATATTTTTTTGTGTCTTCACCATACAGGGCGTAAAAATATTATCAATAATGTGCGAAAACTAGTCCGTCCCTGGCAAACTAAAGAAGCGACATAGGTTTCAAGGGCACTATTTTAAGAGGTCTTTACTAGTGTGCATCGTTCTAAAATATTATCAAATTATACAGAGCGCTTTAAACGTTATTCACGAAAAATCGATTTCCTAGCTGCCCCCTTTAGGGGATTATATTCCGCAGGGGGCTTAAACGGAAAATTTTTATAGGAACTTGTCGTGTTATTTTCATCTGTTCCATACGTGTGCGAGAGATTTCCACATTTTCCCGGACACCCTGTATAGCCATTTTTCAACCAATAATATAAACCAATTTTTATTTTATTAAACACGAAATCTGCCGTAGGTAAGTTAAATGTTAATTTCTAATAATTAACTTTTTACGAATATAATTTGTGGGCGTGCACCAAAATTGACTAATGACTTTGCTTCGTGCACAAACAAGAAAGTCACGTCGAACAATATATCTTTGGGGTCGGTTTTGGTCATCGGAATATAAAATAAGTTTCCGGAGAATTTGGAAGGCCTTAGACAGCCTAATGATGCGTGTATTAAGTTTATAATAGCAAATTTACTTGGTAATATTCAATATACAGGGTGTTTCCTAGCTATGGTACGAAACTTAAAAGGTAATTTCTTATTTATTTTTTTATCTTTTTGACATCCCACGAAGGCATATGCCTAAATACCAGAGTACCGTGGGTGTCGGGTTATTAGATATTTAACCCATCGTTCCCCCTGTTCCGTCGACGTTGTCCAAGCACTGAAACATGCAGTTATGCATTTCACAGCACCTTTTAAATAACGCGGTAGTACCACCACGGTCGGCATTTTCAAACAACCACCACCCAAATATATCTCCCCCACTGGGAATCAAACCGGCGACCTCTGGCTTCGAAAATCAAAGCTCTGTCCACTGCGCCACGGGGAGACTGAATTTATTTCTTTTTACATTATATATATCCTTATTAGTTGTTTAATACACTGAATTGTATCCGCAGTTGGTTTCTTGTGAAACATTTTTGAAATATTAATACTAAATAGAAAAAATTGCTTTTTAATGTTTCAAAAATTATTAGAGCATTACTCTACAATTGTTTCGCCTTTCTAGGGCTTCATCAAGAGTACTTCGTATACTAAATTTAAAAAGAGAAATATTTACAAACAGAACCATACAATAATGTATCCAATAGGCTAGATAAGTTAGGCTGTAAAACTGTGTCTGTAAATAAGAGTAACCTAGGTAGATTATTAGTTAATTGCGCAGACTGTAATGCGGAATATATTGGTCAAAGTGGAAGGAGCATAAAAAACAAAATAAAAGAACACAAAACATCAATTTTAAATGGTTTAAAAAACACAGGCATTTCAACACATTGTATAGAACAAAACTACTTTATAGATCTTAATAATGTTAAACTACCCCATAAAGAAAACAAAGGTAAAAAATTAAATTTATATGAACAACTAGAAATTAAAAATCACTTATAGACAATACAACTCTTTCTCCCAATGATCAAATAAATTTCGCAGATATGCCAATTATAAATAAATTTATTACCACATCTGGGCCGCATAATAAAACCCTAATAATATTTTATAGACCTTTTGGGAAAAACGTGTTAAATGGTTCTGTTTGTAAATATTTCTCTTTTTTAAATTTAGTATACGAAGTACTCTTGATGAAGCCCTAGAAAGGCGAAACAATTGTAGAGTAATGCTCTAATAATTTTTGAAACATTAAAAAGCAATTTTTCTATTTAGTATTAATATTTAAAAAATGTTTAACTGCGGATACAATTCAGTGTATAGCTATTTATGTTTACCCATCTATTATTAATCTGTAATACCTTAGAAATGGAATATGTTATGGTAGCAATAATACCTGCTATCACACCTAGGGCATTATAAGCGGGCATTATGATAATGCCCGCTTATAATACAATATTCAAATTTTAAACGGTTACTCTATATTAACTCGTTTATCTTGTTAAAGCTAAAAAATTAATTTGTTTTTAATTACTCTGGATTTTTGTTGAACTTTCTGCAATTTTCCTTTAAGGATTACGTTTAAGAACTTGCGGATAACAGAAGGCCAGATTGTACGGTTGACGCGGAAAAGCTTTGTCGCTAAGGAATTCAATCAAGCATTAAATTTTCCTTCTCTTAGATTCCTTATCGAAAAAAGTGGGTCATTGTGCAACCTTAGCATTTTAAAAATATTGTTTAGTAAAATCAACGCTTACCAAATACAACAATACAACTCTTTCTACCAATGATCAAATAAATTTCGCAGATATGCCAATTATAAATAAATTTATTACCACATCTGGGCCGCATAATAAAACCCCTAATAATATTTTATAGACCTTTTGGGAAAAACGTGTTAAATGGTTCTGTTTGTAAATATTTCTCTTTTAAATTTAGTATACGAAGTACTATTGATAAAGCCCTAGAAAGGCAAAACAATTGTAGAGTAATGCTCTAATAATTATTGAAACATTAAAAAGCATTTTTTTCTATTTAGTATCAATATTTAGTTGTTTAAATTTATATTTCAAAAAACAAAATAAACTATAAAAAACTCATATATTATATTACCATGCAAGGGATGAAGTCAATTAAAAATTTTATTTAATTTTTAATCATGCACTAAGTGTTTAATTTTATTTATTATTGCCATTTAAATTAAAAGTTTTGTTTGTAAATTATATATTTAAACATAACTTTGAAAATTATATGTACTGTCTTTAATTATTTGGATGTTATCGTTTGTGTCTTTTTTTATTAAAAAATAATTTTTATAATTACTTTTGATGAAAATAATATAGGTGTAGGATTTTAATTAAAAAAACAATATTAAATTCGTCCTTTATGTTAAAAGCAAGAATGTATTATGTCTTTTTATGAAAAACAGTTCCTATAAAGCTATGTCAGGACTTAGTGCAGGACGTTAAAATTGATATTTTCCAAATATTCTAAAAACCCTTAAGATAATTTAGATTAAATTTGATACACCTATTTAATCCAATAAGGTGTTTCCTGAGAAATAAAATTTGTAGCCACTTTAAGGCATTCAAAAATACCATAAACAACAGTAAATAAAATTAAAAATTGAAAAATAAACAATTTAGACCTTGATAGTTAAGGAAAATAAAGATTTTTAATAAACTAAATAACTGCTTATTTATTTTAAGGCAAATTATTATTTTTTGTTAATTTTTGTTTTTTTGTCCTGTTGTCTATGGGTACTTTTAGAAAAAAATTAAAGTGGTCTTATTTTTTTTTGAAAACGAAGCTAGACACAAAAAACAAGAAAAAAAAGCTGCATCTTTTTCAAAGGATTTTTAAGATATTTAAAAACTTTTTGTTTTACTTTAAATTTCCGTATCTTTCTTCTCAGAAATAAAGCAAGTTCGGACCTAAATTTATAGGAAATTTGTTTTATAAAAAAATATAGGAAATTACCCCCTTAAGTTTCGTAGCGTAGTAAGGGTGTTCCCAAAATAACTAGTAAATATTTCTAAGTCTGAACAAAATTCATATCACCATCTGTTACAAAATGCCCCTGAAGATAGTTAGTGCCTCTAAAAATAATTACCCCAAAATCACTTTTTGCGAAAAATTTCTTTTTATCCACCTATCTACTTAATATTTACTGATTAAAAAAACTATAAACATTAAATTTTTTCCTATTTAATTATATGCTTTGTCGTTTGCCACTATCCGCTTCATCAAAAGGTAAATTTGACTTTAATAGCTATTTATGTATCAAGGGCGTTACTAGGACTATAATGCCCTGGAGGTCGAAATAGCCCGAAGGCCTCTGGCCCGAGGGCTAGATTTCGACACGATGGGCATTATAGACCAGTAAAGCCCGTGGTGCATACAATGCTTTATGTTTTACCCAAAAAGAGTTTTTCAATGACTAATTACATTATTTATTTGCAATATAAAAATAAGTTACACCTGTAGCTGTATACGTAAGTAGATAATGACTGGTGTTAAGTTTGACTTTGATGTTTCTATCAGTTAGTCAGTTGGCATTTTTATTTAACGATTTGCTCAAAATGGAAGAAATTTCACAAAATATAAGAGAAAAGGCCATAAAAGCGACCGAAAATCTTTTGCCAGTTAAATCAAGGCAACAGTATGATCGGGAGTATGGCATATTTGGTATTTGGAAAGATGCGAACGCAATTCTTCAAATAACCGAAACCGTTTTAATGGCATATTTTCAGGAACTGGTAAGTTATTGATTTTATTTGAATACATATGTTTAACAAACTTTATTATTTTTTGTATAAACTTGATCTTTATTGTGAGAGAAATAAAATTGGATAAGCAATAAAATTTCCATATTAGCGCATTAGGCATTATAAGCGGGCATTATCATAATGCCCGCTTATAATGCTCTAGGTGTGATAACAGGTAATATTGCTACCATAACATATTCCGTTTCTAAGGTATTACAGATCAATAATAGATGGGTAAAACATAAAACATATAAATTCAGCTTTCAAGGTCAAGTCGAAGGTCAAAACTGCATGCAGCATGATTTATTAGGACTTTTTTATTCAAAACTTTTTCGCCCCAAAGATTTTATAGTGCACTTTAATTAAAGCGATTCACTTCGTAAATTCCAGTATTTGGCACTTATGAAATAAACGACGGTTTTTATTTTAAGTAGAACACATCAAATAAAAAAGTTATAAAGGTTAGAGCTTACCCGCTATCTGGGGTAAATTTTCTCGTAGTACTAAACTGATTTGGAAAGACTAGAAACTATTAAAAAGAGAATTAAAAACCTTTAAGATGGGGTATCACCTGACACCATTTCCCATTCAAACCATCCGACTTACAAAAAAAGGAAGTTAATTATTCGCTTATATGTTTTTTCTTGGGGATATATTACGTGATTACTTCGTGAATTGTAAACCAATTTTAATATTTTTTTATTTAAGAGAGTGCTCTTTCGCGGTGTTCCCGTAAAAAACCAAGTTAGGAAAGAAAGAGAGAACGGTACTAGACCTATTGTTTCTTTTCTACCGTACGTTGTTCGTGAGGCAAAGCTGCCTCTAGTTGTATATGCTCTAACATCAGGGGTGCATTCGAAATTGACAGCCTTGGGATAAAATTTATTTTTATCACTAAACTAATAGAGACAGTAAAAAGCACTGGGATATGTAATTTTTATTATTTAACAATGGGGGTTTATGGTTAGTTCTAGTTAGTTATTTTTACTTTATTAGTTTTATTTAAAAAATTAAAAAAGGTAAGGCAATCCAGAACTAACAATGCAATAGTTTTGCATGACAGTTTGTACATTTCAAACCAATTAAATTACATGTTTCTTTTTACTGTAGTCTCTGAAACAGGTACTCGTAGAGTTGTTTAGTGTATGTTTACCATTTTAATAGAAATGATGAGAAATTAGAAAGCAAAAAATAAATTCTTAATAAAAAATAAACTGACTCCAAAAACATAAAAACATATGCGCTAAACTACCCAATGTTAATAACTAACCAAGCAAAAGCTTTTTATACGTTAATACCATTATGTTATTACCCAACCAATTTTTTTAAATTATTATTTTTACCTTTTTAGTAGGTTTTAGGAAATATGCGTTCCCCACGATTTTTATTTTTTTATTTTTTTGGACAATCCACTAAGGCTGGAAGCCTAAATACTAACGTACCGTGGGTATCTTAAGCAGGGTACGAGGAAGTTTGTTAACACGGGACTTAAAAACTTGAAGATTTGGGGAGGAAGGAAAGACCTCCGCTGGCAGCAGGTTCCACAGTATAGAAACTCTTAGGGATAAAAGAACGAACGAAATGGGAAATTCGGGGCCTGTCCAATTGAACCGTATAGAGATGCATACGCGCGGCACCACGAGTTTTCTCTGTTGGGAGCTGCAAGAGAAGAGACTATACTGGATAATTCGTCAGAGCAGAAGCCGTTAAAGTATCTATAGAAGAGCGATAGATCTCCCACAGCTCGACGATGGGCAAATGAAGGAAGTCTTTGAGTAAGAATCATTATTAAGACGAACAGCCCTTCTTTGAATGGCATCAAGAATTCTGAGGGTTGTAGGGGATGCCATTCCCCAGACATGAGAAAAAATATTTCAGAGAGGGTCGAATTTGGGACACATACAAAGTGTATAAATTGGAAGGGAAACACACTTTTAGCTCGGAAACTAAATCCAAGCTTTTTGAAGCCGCGGGGGTATAGATACGATAAAAAAATTAACATGTTTTAATTTTTTTTAGATAGTGTTCGAATACCGGAATAATAGGTTCTGGATCGTTTTAATTTCAGAAAACACTGTAAAAAACACTGCAAATAAAATTAGAGTCCTGTGTCACACCATATTTTTTTAAATTTTTGAAGAGTTCAATTAAAGTATTATTACTTTTTTCAGATATGATTTTGCATCTAATAAGGCAACTTTTAAAAACTGACACTTAAAAGCAACTGCCGCTTCCCATTACTCATAAATTTAAAACTCATCATTTAATTTGGCGCTTTCAAACTAAAGATTTGCAAATCCGATTATCGCCCTTTCCCTAAAACGGCATTCTCCACTTTTCTTATAAATTTCGGTAAATTAAATAATAAATGAAGTTTTTCTTTAAGATAAATAGCTTGTTTATACTAAGCACACACAATTAATAATTTCCTATAAGATTTTAGTCGGATTTGGGCCTTTTAAGGGAGAGATTAATGACCTATTAACCGGTTTCCGCAGGCTTCCATTTTGGTCATCCCCAAGAGAAAATTAAACAACCATCAACTCTCGAACTTTTATTGACTCCCGGGACATTTCCGACCTAAATATGTACGAGTCTTTAATTACTTCCTTGGTCTGAGGTATTATTAATACAAAAACACTAATGGAAAATCCGCAGAGAAATTTAAAGCATATTTGTTAACAAAGAATAAATATTAGTTAAAAATATCAACCCGATGTTAAAAGATAAATAGAACTTACTAAAACATTTTTTTTTATCTTTGGACAAACCACGCAGGCTGAAAGCCTAAATACTAACGTACCGTGGGTGTCTTAAGCAAGGTAAGAGGGAGTTTGTTGACACGGGACTTAAAAACTTTAAGATTTGGGGGAAGGGAAAGACCTCCGCTGGCAGTAGGTTCCACAGTCTAGAAACTCTAGGGATAAAAGAACGAACGAAATGGGAAGTTCGGGGTCCGTCCAATTGGACCGTATAGGGATGCATACGTGCGGCACAACGAGTTTCTCTGTTAGGAGCTGCAAGAGGAGGGACTATACTGGACAATTCGTCAGAGCAGAAGCCGTAAAAGTATCTATAGAAGAGCGATAGATCTCCCACAGCTCGACGATGGGCAAGAGAAGGAAGTCTTTGAGTAAGTAAAGGATCATTAATAAGACGAACAGCCCTTCTTTGAATAGCATCAAGCATGCTGAGGGTTGTAGGGAATGCCATTCCCCAGACATGAGGGTCGAATTTAGGACACATACAAAGTGTATAAATTGGAACGAGAAAAATACTTTTTGGCTCGGAAAATAAATCCAAGCTTTTTTGAAGCCGCGGTGGCTATAGATACAATGTGTTTATGCCAGTTAATGTTATTCTTAAATGTGACGTCTACAAGGTTAAATGTGTCCCCGCTCTGCAAGAGAGGTTAAGAGATTGGTAAATAAATAAAAATATATAATAATAAATAAAAAAAATATATAAAAATGAAGTCAAGTAAAAACATTTCTCTAAACTACTAAAAGTCAAAAACTAAGTATACAAAAGATGTTTATAGTTTAATACCATATGTAATACTTTATTTTTCAATTCCTTTTAATTCTTTATATTTAAACTTTTAGTAAGTTTTATTTTTTATTTAAAGTCGGCTTGATTTTTTTAAATTATTTATTTTACTCTTCTGTTTTTTTATTATTAACATTCAAGTGGTGACCATCTACTAAAAAAACAGTACAAGTACCCTTTTCTCCTATGTAAACTCCTTTCACGAAACGCCAATGCTCCCCCTAATAGGTATAGGTTGTTCATAAGCGGAAACACCTGACCCCAAAAATAAAATAAACGCAATTACAAAAAAAAAAAGTATGAACTATTAGCTAAATGAAAACAATATGACAAATAAAAATATTTTGACATTACATTTACAACCTTCAATTAGTGTATTCCTTTTAACTGGTAGAACCGTTCTTCAGAACCGATCAAAACATTTTAAAAGTAACACCAAAAACAGTGGGATTTGCCCGTTGACATGACATTTATAAGATTTGACAGATTTGTTTTTCTTTGTTTGGTTTTTGTTTTAGTCATCCGTGGTTTATATTATTTTTTTCGGGTAAATTTTGTAACCACAGTAAGTTATTATAGATATTTTTCAAATATAACGAAGTATTTTTACTATTTGCCTTTTGGCATATGTCATTAGTGTCAGAACACTTCATGCACCTCCTACGATGATGGTGCTTAAGAGGCAAGGGGAGAGGTAATAGAACGGTTCTGCAGAACAACTCCACTATAAAAGGAACACTTACGGTGTTGTTCTGGGCGGTTCTAAAGCATAAAAGGAATACACCAATTGTTCAAACATTCAGATAGCATATATCTACTAGAGGCAGCTTTGACTGAAAAATAAGCCTTTGGTCTTTTGCGATGACTGGGTTTTCTTATGGAACCATAGCGGAAGTGCACTCTTTTGAATAATAAAATAATTTTTATTTTTGTTTTTAAAGTCGGTTAAAAGGATAAATAAATCTGCTTTTAGGTAAAATAAATTTTGATTTAAAAGTAAGTTATGAAAACAAAATAAAATTAGTTAGCGGTGTTAACAATTGTATTACAGTATTTGCTTAATTAAAGTTGATATATGACAAGCTATAATGTAAATGGAATTCCTTTAACCAGAATTATTGTTTAATATGAGAAACCTTAAGTTTATATTTTTAATTAATTTTAAAAAATGAAAGCTTTTTTATTAATAATCTACATTGTAGAAGTGTATGTCATTTAAAAAAATAATATTTAATTACTTACCGTCTGTGATTAAAGTTAGTAGAATACCAGTTGCGCGTAGTACGTACCTGAAACAAAATACTTTATTTTAAAAAATCGTAACACCAATAACCGTATAATCTAAATTTGTTAAATTATGGTATAAAATTAAGAGAAACTGTACTTAAAAATTTTTAAACCAAAAATAAAATAATTGTTGTACGACCGGGAGTAAAATAAAATTTTACGCTCCCATTTGTGGGCATAAAATTGCACTTTTATGTCTTGAAGCAAAAAAAAGTATTAAAAATGCTAGCAGACTTTCTCTGCAGCTTCTTTTATTTAAAACCAATTTTTTGACAATTTTGTTAACACCATATGTAATTATTTTCAGGTAACTTAAAGTTATTTAATCAACATGACTTAACAACTATTTCAGTAGTAATATCGGCAAAATTATCCGATATACAACAAAAATAAAGGAAAAAATATTACAGAAAGTGCTTAGTCAGTCAATTTCAGTCGTACAGAAAATATAAGCACTTTTACGACCTTAGCTAATTGTTGCCCTATCAGAGCTTGGGCAAGCATTCTTGATGCTATTCAAAGAAGAGCTATTCGTCTCATTAATGATCCTTCACTTACAGAAAGGCTTTCCTCTCTTGCCCATCGTCGGGCTGTGGGGGATTTATCGCCTTTTTATAGGTACTTCCATGACTTCTGCTCTGAAGAATTGTCCAGTATAGTTCCTCCACTCACGGTTCCCAACAGAGAAACCCGTGGTTCCGCGCGTATGCATCCCTATACAGTTCAACTGGATAGGCCCCGAAGTTCTCACTTTGTTCTTTCTTTTATCCCTACAGTTTCTAGATTGTGGAACCTGCTGCCCGCGGAGGTCTTTCCTTCCCCACCAAATCTTCAAGTATTTAAGTCCAGTGTCAACAAACTCTCTCTTACCTTGGTTAAGACACCCACGGTACGTTAGTATTTTAGACTTTAAGCCTTCGTGGTTTGTCCAAAGATAAAAAAAAAAACAACTTTTAGCCGCGGGTGTAATAGTGCTATTTCCCGCCTTTGGTACAAGAATAACTACTATTAAGCTTAAAAACAACTGCAAATCTAGTGCTATGCTAAATCTAGTTTCATACAATACAAATATAAGAAGTACATATACGCGCTTTGGAAAGTCTAAACGAGAAACGTTTGTACTATCAAAACGTCGACGGCCAAAAATCGTATTGGTTCTCCGTGGGACGTGGTGGATAGCAAAGGACATTTATTAAGATTTGCTTATACCGCTTGTTAAAAAATAAAACTGTATAACAGATAAAAATAACGCTTTTTGAATTTATTTCTGTTGTGTTGTTGTGGATTCTTCTATTGTTTTATTTAATATTGCATATTTTTTCGTGGATTTAACTGTGCCAGAGATATTATGTAAAAAAGTCCTACAATAAAGAAAAATTTTAACTTAATCAATGCCGTTTAAATATATTTATGTTTAGTAAAGTAATAAAATAAATAAATATTTTTCTTGATACATGATGGCACATTTATTTAAATACAAAGTTTTCACAAAGTGAAAAAAAAACACCGGACGCGCCTCGTTATTACCTGTATTACTTTTTTCTAAGGCAATAATACAACAAACTATGACATTAGGATTGTTTAAAATTATTTAATTTTACATTTACATTAAAAGAAAACCAAAAAATTGAAAAAAGTAAATACAAAAGTCTTTTATTTGCCAAATTATTTAAAATGTACTTTTTATAAAGCACTTATTTTTTGTATTATTACCTTTTTCTGTTACCATAACATGACCAACTCCGATGCTCAAATTGTTAAAAAACATCCATAACTAACCAGAAATATTATAAAAGAAAACTGATTTAAAAAAAAAAAAAATTGGAAATAAAAAGTATTTTATTTGCTAACTGCATATCTATTTTTCATATACTCGTAGTACTAAATTTTCGTTACATTATTTTTTGTGGTCACAACAGAACGAACTATGACACTCGGATTGTTAAAAATTATCTAAGTAACTTATAAACAAAAAAAGCTGAAAATTAAAAAATAATTGGATATACAAGAAGTATTTAATTTGCTAACTAAATTAATTTTTCCTATACTACTAAATTTTTGCTACATTATTGCCTATTTCATTGATCACAATTTGACAAATAACGACACTCAGATTGTTACAAATTTACTAAGCCATTATTATAGAAAATGCATTTTCACTTGCCAACTTAATAAAATAAAAGTTATTTGCGAATTTTATTCTTAAAAAGCATGTGTGTAAGTAAAGTATCATCGCCGGTGGACTTATATATGACCCACTGACGAATAAAAATGCCAAAAGAAAATTTAAATACTTTACCCCCTTCCCCCTTAAACGTTTGTTACATCACTACTTTTTTTTAAGAAAATTGTGATATGACGAACTTCGACACTCAGATAGTTAAACATTTTCCAAGCCATTATACCGGGTGTTGCTCCGTCGAGCCGGACATAGGGAATCTCATGTAAATTTTGAAGTAGTCAAATATTGGCTCACCTAATTATTTTAGAAAAAATGCTTTTAGGACTTATTGAAGAGCACAGTAAATTTCACCCAAAATGAAAATTTGAGCATTTTTCAACCAACCAGTAAAGAGTAAACTGCTTAATACTTCTGCAACGTAGTATCTCATTATGCACCTTGTACTCTAGAAATCAACAATAAAAACACCATATCGATTTATAAGTGACAATTTAGATCATTAATTTATAATGTCATTGCCAAAACTGAACAATTCTATACGGGAATTTCAAAAAGAATCCTCGCATTTCATTTTAGTTTACAGCTAATTCCAACACATGCACTCCCAGTTGCGCAAGACAATAAAACAAATTTTTCTAAATTTAGAAGTCAATTTATGACGAAAATCAGAATTTAATCAAATGCTCAAATATTCCTCCATTAGCTGCCAGACAATAACCCAAATGATTATAAAACTGATTTCTTATTTTTTATTGGTAGCTTAGTTTTTAAATGTCCCCATAGAAAAAAATCGTTTGGCGAAAGATAACGTCGATTTTCTTCACATTTGCAATTATTGATTACTGTGCCTGTAGTGTCAAATTTTTTATCGTCCGTTCTATTGTCGATTTACTTAGTATTGTCCTATTGGAAAAATAGGCTGCAAACATGTCCGCTACTCTTCGATAACTATTTCCCTGGTAAAACCATTTTATAATACTGATTTTTTCTTGATTTAAGTAGTTCATTATTTAAGAATGATGTGACATTGATCTGACAACTTGAGAGTAAGAGTTAAATAATTTTTCTAGTATTTTATTATAAACTTCTAATAATACAAGGCGGGTAAGAAGATAGGAGATTCGTAACTTATTTTAGTATTTATCTCTTAGCTCGCGGACTGATAAGAGCTAAAATTTGTACACTGGGTACAACTTTTTGTGCTCTTTAAAAAATTCTTATTATATTTTCTTCTAAAATAATTCTTCATAATTTATATGGGATTCCCTATGTCCCGCTCAACGGGCAACACCCGGTATAGCAAGTGCATTTTAACTTGCCAACTTAATGAAATAGAAGTTATTTGCGATTTATAACATCCTCACCACAATCGACGTCAAAACGAAGTGTATGAAGAAAACTTCAAAAGAGACAATACAATAATGATCATTTTAATCAACGTCAATATGATGTATTGCCTTAAAAAACATGTGAGTAAGTAAAGTGTCATCGCCGTCGGACTTACTTATTACCATTGATAAATTTGACAAGTAAAGCCATAATATTAACTGCTCTGTATTACGTGACGACAGTGATTCATGGTGAAAATAAAACTTCTATCAGGTCTTCGTAATCCCGACTAGATGAAAATAAAGTTTCGTGGTTTGTTTCCATTTAGAGTTGTACGTTACATTTATAGGTTTGTTCCTTAAATGGAATTAAGTAAAGGGACTTTAAAAAGAAGTTTAATTATTACCTATTAAAATATTATGTAATAACGTATGTCCTAAAAGTTTTGGCACAAAACTCATTGTCTTTAATTTTAACAAAAACAAAATAATATCAAGTTGCCTTTGTAAACAAAAGTTTATTTACTTTATATACTGTCAGTTGAGATTTATTTATTTTGAAGTTTTCGCTTTAAGATGTCGTAAAAATTAGAAATAAGAAAAAGTATCTACAAGTTAGTTGGGCGGATACCCAAAGCTGAAATCTGTCGAATATTCCAGAATAAAAACATTTCACGCAGAACCATTTATAGAACAATAGCTGAGTGCGAGCAGGGAATACCATGTCTGAATCTCCCAAAAGTGGAAGACCACGTGCATTTACCGCACAGAGGTCAGAGAGATTGGTGAGAAGAGCAAAAACCAGATTGGAATGTCAACGAGGAAACTGGCTAGGCAATACAGATCTTCTAAGAGTACAATATCGTTGGAATTGAGGAGGAATAGTCTTAAATATCGAAGTGCCCCAAATACTCTCAAGCGCAGCTTCTTCGTATACCAAGATGTTGTAAAGACAATGAGTTTTGTGCCAAAACTTTTAGGAAATACGTTATTCTAAACATCTATAAACAGAAATGTAAGGTTAAAAAGATGTATATACACGGTTTTAAGTTAAAAGGTAATAAATAAACAAATTATACCGAGCGTTGTACGAATTTTATTTTAAATTTATTGGTTTGTTTTTGGAAAAATGCTAAGGGTAGTTTTACCGATACCACAAGAGTCAAATGAGTGCTTAAGGTAATTTGACTACCGTGGTGGAAATTATTTGGCAACGCTGCGTAAAAACAATAGAAATCGTACGCAAAATCTACTGCAGCAAGCAATATTTAAACAAGTTCGAGGTTTTAAATTGTTATGTTTATTTCCTAATAAAATCTCTAAACCACCATTATCATATCACCAAAAAATAAATTTTATTGAAAAAAATTAAACAAATTTGTAAAACAAGGTCAAGTAGCACATAAATTTAAGAATAAACATGAAAGTTTCTGTCGAGCAACTTGTCAACTAACGTAAATATTGATACATCGGATTATTGTCGTCGAATTGTTCATTAAAAAACACTCGGAACAAACATGTTTTCTAATTATTTCGGATATTTTTTCATGTCACATATACCGTATTCGATAAACTCTTTCGGGCGCAGCATAATCTTTCGACGGCGCGGCGTTGCCACATGTCAGTCACATAGCATATTTTTCTTAATTATTTATTAATTAGTTACGATTTTCCATAGGGATCAATGTTAAAAGCACCCATTTTATAATATTTAAAAAAAAATTAGTTCTGTCTAGACCATTTAAGGTTTAACTGGTTGATATTCTTATTATAATGTACTAGAATGCTAAATTTTATAATTTTTTAAATAATTATTCTAACACCGTGTTTTTTGATTGTAATTTAATATATACAGGGTTGTCCAAAAATATGCGACGACCATAAATTTTATATTTAATGGAAATACCTATTTCTCTTTAAATTATGTAAAAATTCTAATTACACTTTATGTACAATGTCCTATAGACAAAGTAAACACTTGCCAAGAAATTTGCAATTGATATTTTTCAAAACTTGTTAAGAACCTCAAGTTTAAACAAATTAATTTTAGTTTCCGGGGTTAAAATATTTAGAAAACGCTTAAATACATTAATTATTATTTTGGGCTGTAAACTTTTTTTATGATAAATTTATGTATACAGGGTAATTCAAAAATAAGCCATGTCCATTACCTTTATTTCTTCCTGTTTAAATAAAACAGCCATTTTTTATGTACCATGACCTAAACCCAGAGTTTCTTTATGAGAAGGGGTTTAGACATAAGCAAGACCGGGGATAGCTTTTGTCAGGGACGTGAGGGTGTTAGAATTACGATTTCGGTGGTCAGTTCTGTTTAAAATTAATAGCATTATCAGCAGAGTCGTGGCTTGTCGAAGTTTTGTTTGGTAAAAACTGTGGAAATTTGCCATTTTGATTTTGGTTGTATATTTTGCAAGGATTTCCAGTTGTTAATGTTTTTGGTTAGTTTAGAGACTTCACATATTATTGGTTCGGACTCGTTTTATTTTAGAGATTTTGATAGTGTTTAGTCGAATAGTTTTCAGTCATTCATGTTTTTATATACATGTGATACTGATGAGTGTCCGCTAATTAATGGTACACAGAAAAACCACAGATTTCTTATGCGAAAATACCCATTTAGGATTTAAACAAACATACCTATATCCAAAAGCTAATGATAAGGAAGATACGGGGTGTTAAAGGGATATAAATATTTTTTATTCATGCATTTCGATAATTTCTGATATGTTTTAAATATTTTAATAAAACTCGGTATCCAGGAGTTTTTAGCTATCAGCTATTTATATCTGAGCAGTTGTAATTATAGCTAATACGATGTTATTGAAGGTACATACTTTCGGGGGCACTGAACAACTAAAACGTGAATACCTTAAAAACGGTTGTCAAGACCGATTCTTACTAAGTATACCTTTTTGTGCAGAAAGCATAGAGAAGTTTACTAGTTTACATACATACAGAGTAGTAACAAAAAATTGGATGGTTTTAGAGAATTTTAAATAGTGTACCCATCGCCCTCTAGTCTACACACAAAAATTAATATTCGATCTAAAAAGCTAATGTTTAAAAATCCCGAGATACGTTTTATTAAGATATTTAAAAGGAGGGAACAATTATCGAAATAAATTTACTTTTTCTTTTTACTATATCTTCCTTATTATAAACTTTTTGGATATTAGGTATGTTTGGTTAAATCTTAATATTTTGGCATAAGGAATCTGTGGTTTTTCTGTGTACCATTCATTAGCGGACACCTTGTGTACAAAGTTTTTAAAATGGTTTTTGACTTACGGAACCAAGGAAAATGTTTTGCTCTGCCAGGTACCTCATCGTCCTGTCGTCGCTTTGATAATTTTTAATTTTCAATATTTAAACCACATTTATGTTTTTGTTTTAGGGTATGCCTATTAAAATAATCCAATAAATTTTGTTTACAACATACAGTTCTTTTTGTTTTCTCCTTAATTCTACGCCACTGATCTGCCTAAAATCAAACATGGTCGAAAATGGCCCGACTTGACGTCACAGCCGCGCTAGCCAATATGGCGAATGTCGTGACCTTACCTCATCAATCGACTTTGACCTAAACCTATTGTCACTGAACATTATAAAAAAAATACTTATAAAGATGAATAAAGAGCAAAAGGAAGAACTACCTAAATTATCAGAATCACGAAGATCAAAATGGCATTTTAACATAGCACATTTATAAACCCGTTTAAAAAAAAATAAAATAAAATTTTTAAATCACATTTTAAGAATATAAACAAAAACTAATTAAATTAGACACCAAACAAGTCAGTAATACACCGGTAATAATCACAGTTTTTAATTGAAAACAAGGAAGATTTTATAAACAAATGGATTTTTTTAAATTTTTATTTTTTACCAAATTTACTGGGTAAAGTAAAGTATACGGCAAATTTTTATGAAAAATAAAAATTAATATCATATTCCTATAGGTAATAATTATAACACATTTTTAAAAGTTATTTTTTTTTATAAACGGGATTACTATTTAACAATTTATGTTTATAGTTTTGCTAAAACCACCAAATTAAATTATTACTAACTAACCAGAATATGTAAGCTTACAAAATTGTTTGTAACTGTAACACATTTGACTTAATTAATTTGAAACGTCCATTGTAGTGACACTTCCGCATTTATGATGCAATGATAAACTGCTGAACTTTATTAATGGATAAATGTAGTTGTCAATATGTATATCCCTAGATATCTGTATACCTAATTTATGTACCTCTTATTAAACAGTTAATAATTATTTCTAGTTAGTTTTGGACATATTTTAGCATTTGAGCTATGTTTTTTAAACCAGATGTGAAAACCGTTAACACTATTATATTATTTGTGTGTTTGTGTCTTCCAGGTAGTTTGAGAAAGAATCCTAACCAGAAAGAAATTTTTAGCTAGTAAATATACTGTGACATAGAAATCCGAACACCCAGTTTAAATGATTTTATTTTAATGAAATTTAGTGAATTTATTTATCTTACTGTAAATAACAATTGATAAAATTTTCAGCCTTATCAGTTCGACATTCCGGTTTTTATACTGTTTTTTTTTTTAATTCACTAACGATCTAAAAATAAATATTGCAGCCGCAGTAAAGATCCAAATTTGGCGGTTTTGCTTGTTGACATTCTTTACGATTGGTTACGATGCCTAGATTACGAAGACCTGTACGATTTCGTCAACTTAGTGAGTTTGATAGGAGCCGTATAGTGGGACTTCGGGAACTGGACTTTCTTTTCGGGAAATTGCAGTTAGAGTGCAAAGAAGTGTAGACACTGTGGTTAGGTGTTGTCAGGCATGGCTTCAAGAAGGCCGTACGCAAAGAGCAAGGGGCACTGGACGCCGCCGTAGAACAACAGACCGTGAAGATCGCCGCCTAAGATTATTGGCCTTAAGGGACCGTTTCTTCACTACCAGGTCCATTGCAAATGAATGGTTTGCAGAACACGGAAGACCTATTGGCATGCGAAGTGTTTACCGACGAATAAGAAGGTTTCGCCTGTTTTCATACCGGCCACACTGGGTCCTCCCTTTAACTCGAGAACACCGACGTAATCGCCTTGAGTGGTGCAGACAACGGTCACTCTGGGATCAGGAATGGAACAGTATTGTCTTTAGTGACTCGATTTTGTTTAGGCATGCACGATGATCGAGCCAGGGTTAGAAGGCGACGTGGTAAAAGGAGGAATCCACAGTTTTTTGTTGAAAGACATGTTCATCACACTGTTGGAGTTATGGTCTGGGGTGCTATAGCTTATGGCTCCAGGTCACCTTTAATCTTCATCAGAGGTAACATGAACGCGCAGCGTTATATCCAAGAAGTTCTAGAACCCCATCTTTACCCTATCTTGACACTCTGGCAAATCCAACTTTTCAATAAGATAATGTCCGACCACATGTTGCAAGAGTCACAATAGACTTCTTTCAACGTAATGATTTCACATTGTTACCATGGCCACCAAGATCTCCCGACTTATCCCCAATTGAGCACGTGTGGAATATGATGGGTAGGAGATTGCTCAATTTCCTCTTCAGACTCTAGAAGCACTTCGAGAGGAGTTGGTGGTTGCCTGGAATGAGATACCACAGGAGGACATTGACCACCTGATCAGAAGCATGCCTAGGCGCGTTGGAGAATGCGTAACACATCGGGGTGCATCCACACATTATTAAAGGTAAAAGGGCTTTAAACCAATGCAATCATTTTGAAATTTTTATCATTTACTTATTATGCTTCATTAAGTACTTATACAAAATTTTATTAAAATAAAACCATTTAAACTGGGTGTTCGGATTTCTATGTCACTTAGTATATTTAAAAATACCGTCAGTGGTGGCACTACCGCGTTGTCATAGAAGTACTGTAAAATGCATATACTGCCTGTTTCAGTGCTTGAACAAGTTGACGGAACAGGGAAAAAATGGGTTAAACACCTAATAACTTGACACCCACGGTACTTGGGCGTAAGGCTTTGTTGGCTGTCTAAGAGAATTTAAAAAAAATAGAGATATGAAGATGAGATTTTTCTTATGTTTTTAAATCGCTAAATTATGGCAGAAAAATCAATGATCATACTTTAGTTTAATTTTGTAACAATTCAAAATTACGAAAATGTTATTTTAGGAACAAAAAAAAAATCGGTTATGAATATTTTTTTAATAATAATTTAAATAGCGTAAAAAGTAAGAAAACTTTTTGTTCCGTACACGCATATTTTTTTTGTTTACTTAATATATATTTCTTTTGTTCTAATTTTGTTTTTATAATATAAGTATTAATTTAATTAATTCGTAAATAATAATTAAATTGCAAAAGGGATTTTCTTTTAGTTTTCAATTTTTCCACGGTTATTTGTTTGCCGCGCTTTTTAGCTTGGTCCGAGTCTATAGTAGGTTTATGGGCTCGCCAAAATTGAATACAAATCAGTACGATTTCGAAGCTGTAAAGGGCCAGTGTGTCGCCTAAGGCTATCTCGTACCCGGGTACCGCGTTGTGCCATACAAGTTATTATTAGCTGGATCCAGACCAATAAGGTAAGACTTGGACCACTAATCGTCGTTTTTCTTTCTCTTAATTTAATTAATTAATAATTAAATTTATTAACAAAAATACAGTCCACTTTAAATCGAAAATTTTTTGAACCAGTTAATTATAAAATGTTAATTACATACACTTTTAATTTTTTGTTAAATAAATCTATACTTTTTGTGTTACTACTAACATACACTTTAACTTCGCATTGTCTGCATATAAAAAGTAAAATCAATTATTTATAAAAAAACATATATTTTAGTTTTTATCTAATTTTCCAAGTAATGATAATTTTTTAAAATACCTCTTAGTGCTTTTTAATTAAGAAATTTTAAAATAGTAATTTATGTAACAAGTGCATAAAGTGATACTTTTTTACAAATGGGAAGTTTGCCATCACGAGCCGTTAGGCAGTGCGCAATCCCATGAGTAAAAAAGACACTTTTATGCATGTGTTACATACGATATTTTTCCACGACCGTATAAAAGTTTCCCAAAATACTTTTTTAAACATGATTTATTTATACAGGGTGTTCGAAAAATGCACGGCCAAATTTCAGGAGGTGATTCCTCATTGAAAAATATGAAAAAAGTTCCTATAAACATGGGTCCGAAAATGCTATACTTTCCAAGATACAGGGTGTCCAACATTTAGGTTCAACATTCACCTTCTTTAATCTTCAGTTGACCTTCACTTTTTAATGTCATTAGATAGTCCTTAAAAAGTTAAGATAGAAAAGTAAAATTAATTTTGCTCTATCTTTAACTGTTTTTGCTCAGTAAATCGTCAAAATTCAAAAATTCCGTCCCAAGAAACATGCAATAAAGTGGTTTTTATTTTTTTTCTCGAAAACGAAGCAAGATACAAAAAATTTCAAGAGATAAAAAGTTGTATTTTCAGTTGCTTATTCTAAAAAAAATTAAAAAGTTACAAAAAGTCAGTGGCGTACATTTTTTTACAATTATTTTCGATAAGATGTCCCGTGAGACGCCACTGGACTTAATAATTTTAATTTAATTATGCCTAACTTTGGCCCTTATTACTAGAAATAACACTGAAAAATTTCAAGAAAATCGGTTACAGGGTATTCAAGATAATTACAAAAAACCTATTTTATTTAAAAAGTTTAACACCCTGTATCTTGGAAAGTATGCATTTTCGGACCCATGTTTATAGGAACTTTTTTTCATATTTTTCAATGAGGAATCACCTCCTGAAATTTGGCCGTGCATTTTCGAGACACCCTGTATAAACTTGGTAAGTTTAATTTTTGCAGCAGCCATTATATTGCAACAAAAAATCATAGCCTCCCTTATTTTTAAAGAGTCAATTATCCTCTTCATAACTATATGCATTTATTATTAAATTTAAGAAAATTGTATGAACTTACTTTTTGTAGAAATAATACTAAAACAGTATAAATTCCTTTTTAATTTCTTAGTCATTCAAATTCATTATTACCATTAATTTTCAATAATTTCAAATAAATTTATTCGCAAACTGCCAAATTTTAAAACTAGTGACACATGAACTAAAAGAAATAATAACGAAATCAAAGGTAACTTGACCGTTTGCGTTCAGTTGATGTCGCGTTTACTGTTTTACATTGCATAAATTGATATTTCAGTTTAAGTGGTAGGCATTGAAACAAAACACTAATTCAAAGTGTGAAAGTGGTAAAAAGTTACTTTTTCAACACTTTATGTAGTGTACTAGAACGGATTACTTTAACTCCACATGTTAACGACTAAAAAACCGCATTTTTTTAACGGTTGTGGAAAAATATGTTTTTTCAATTTTTACACTTTTCAAATGATTTTTTTTTTGCGATTTTCTAGCACCCTGTATATCATAGGGCAATTTTTATTATAGCTTCAGGTATTTTGTAAAAAGCAAACATTTTTACGGAAATTTTTTTATCGAAACATAAAAAATATAAAAAAATTACTAGCTAGCTAGTATAGCTAAGTCCATTCGTGGACACACTGTATATCCACACAGGAACTAAACATGAACTATATTTCTAATTTAAATCCATTATGTGTGTTGCAACTCAGTTAAGCATAAATTCACAAGTGCTCCACCCAGCGACATTTCAAATTAATTTGCCGTTTCAAATAAATGCACAATAAATTTTGGAGTGTGTGAAAACAGCCTCACTTGTTACTAATTGCCATTTGGTGGTTTGTAGCCATGCTACAGATGGCTTATTCCTTTTTGAGTGATCCTTTATCCTGTTTCTGTACAGGGTGTTACATTTAGAATGCTTTACAGTATTTCAAAAACCATAAAAACATTTAAAATCTAATATACAGTGTGCCCACAGATGGACTTAGGGATCGTCTATAAATTACGTGAGACATTCAGGGAGGGAGGTCGAAGTAAGTCTTACCAAATCTCACCATGGGGGAGGATGGGTTTGTGCAAATATCACGTAATAATGCAGCAGCTAGAAACAGAAAAAGTTAACGAGAAATTTGGGGCGGGTCCCCCAGGAAAATGTGATGCAGTGTTACTTTTTGAAAAAATAAAAAAAATTTTGATCTTTAAAATTATTTTGGCTACAAAATCAAGTTCGGTTTAGGAAATGGTTTTTTTTGATATTTTTTTTTAAACTTTGGACAATCCACGAAGGCTGAAAGCCTAAATACTAACGTACCGTGGGTGTCTTAGGCAGGGTAAGAGGAAGTTTGTTAACACGGGACTTAAAAACTTGAAGATTTGGGGGGAAGGAAGGACCTCCGCTGGCAGTAGGTTCCACAGTCTAGAAACTCTAGGGATAAAAGAACGAACGAAATGGGAAATTCGGGGCCTATCCAATTGGACCGTATAGGGTTGCATACGTGCGGCACCACGAGTTTCTCTGTTGGGAGCTGCAAGAGGAGGGACTACACTGGATATTCATAACTTACGTGACATCAGGGGATCAAGTTGGATGGTTAAAGAAAATCTCACCAAATCTCACCAAGGGCGGAAGGGGTCCAAAAATGTGAAATTACGCCTCACGTAATTTATAAACGCCCCCTTAACTGTACCTGTAAAAAAATATTTTTAATATTTAGGAAAAAAGTGATTTTTATAAAAATTTTTGCTTAGTTTAAAGTGCAAACGGCTATAGGAATAAAAATTCGCCGTAGGATATACGGGGTGGTTCAAAATGGCAAAAATATAACTTCGAAAGAAAAATAGGAAAAGATTTTTTAAATTTACATAATTAAAATGCGTAAAAACACTGTATTGTATTTTTTTTTGCTATTGATTATGGTTTCCTAAGAAAATAAAGGTTGAAGTTATTAAAAAAAATTAAAAAATCAATTAAGTAAAAATAGTATATTTTTTAAAAATTAAAAAATATACGAAAATGGTATGGTAACTGCACTTTTATTTTACACCTAATTTTTCCAAGAAATGATAAGCGTAAAGAAAAAAATATATAAGCCTTTTTAAATTACTTGTTACCGCTTTCTTTTTTAAATCTTATTTGAAAAAAGATCTACAGCAGATCTTCTTTCCTTCGTATCACACTGCTGGAATAAGTCTCTTGAGTTTCTAGGTGAGTCCTCGGGTGAGTCCCAGATCGTTGCTCTTGATATATCCAAACCTTTTGACCAGGTCTGGCATGCCGCACTTCTTAATAAACTTCCCTCCTATGGTCTGTCAACTAAACTCTGTACTTGGCTCTCTAGTTATCTATCTGATCGTCGTATATCAGTTATTGTGGACGGCCATTCTTCAAGCTTTCACCAAATAAATGCTGGAGTCCCTCAGGGTTCAGTTCTGGCACCAACATTGTTTCTTTTTCACATCAACGACCTTCTCTCGTCCACAACTATTTCCGTTCATAGTTTCGCCGACGATAGTACCCTTCACTCCAGTTTTCAGATTCTCAAACCCATTACTAAACCTGACTTGGAAAACAAACGCAGAGCGATGCAGATATCTCTTTCGCAGATCTTAATTTAATATTGGATTGGGGCGCTAAAAATCTCGTCCATTTTAATGCATCCAAAACACATCAAATACTCATCCTCTACTTATGAGCGGCCAAGTTTTACAGGGCAAAGACACCTTTAATCTTGTGGGCGTCACATTTGAAAGTAACCTTAACTGGCATAAACACATTGTATCTATAGCCACAGCAGCTTCAAAAAAGTTTGGATTTCTCTTTTGAGCCAAAAAGTATTTTTCCCTTCTAATTTATACACTTTATATGTGTCCGAAATCCGACCTCCCACTTTGTTCATTCTTTTATCCCTAGAGTTTCTAGATTGTGAAACCTGCTGCCCGCGGAGGTCTTTCCTTCCCCCAAATCTTCAAGTGTTTAAGTCCCGTGTCAACAAACTCCCTCTTACCTCGCTTAAGACATCCACGGTACGTTAGTATTTAGGCTTTTAGCCTTCGTGGTTTGTCCAAAAGATAAAAAAAAACATTCATTTTTAAATTAGGGTAAGTTGGGTTACATTGTATGGTAGCATTTTATTCGCAACTTTTGGAGACACAGGGTCTTTTAATATTCAGGAAAACCCCAATTTTTGTTATTTTTCTTTACAAAGTAACGAACAACTTCATTTATCATTATAACTTATTTACATATATATAAGTAATTTAGTTTAAATTAACCAATTTTATAAACGAGGTACTTATACCTTAGTTTAAAATACTGCAATAAATTTTATAATCCGCAACGAAAATAAGTAGTTTCTTCTCTCGTGTATCTTTAATTATTTTTTTTTTATGGCAACTCGCAACGATTCTAGGTTAAAACAAACTTAATTTACCCAACAAGACGGTTTTATTGGAGAATTTAACTGCCGGAAAAATTACTCCACTTGCATTTTACAACTTGGCGCGTTTAGTGTAAAAATTACTGACAGTAAGTTATTTGGTTTGGGGTCTAGGTTAATAAATTAAAACGTTTAAAAAGATGTTTAGTTTATTACTAAAAGTATTAAGATTATTGCATATTAAGTGTTGAAAATAGCATATTAAAAACAAGTGGAAAAGATGTGATTGCTTTAAACAACGCTTTTGATCTACAGGGTTATCCATATTAGGTCTTTGCCATTGGTAACTTCGTTATTACCCAAGATAGACATACGCTACGCGGACAGATTTTTCTTCAAAAAGCGCAGATTTGGCCTTTTTAACGCCGGCTGGCTTGCGTAAAGCTTGGTTTATACCCTTATACGAAATGCGAATTGCAGAACGTATTCTAATTGGTCAACTTTAAATGTGTTGATTGGAACACGTTCCGCAATTCGCATTTGGTAAGTATACAAACCTAGCTTTACGTGAGCCAGTCAGCGCGGCGTTTGATTGGATAAATTTACGCCATTCGAAGCAAAATGTGTCCTAGTTGCATATGTCTACCTGTGATATTACTCAATATACGAAATAATTTAAATAAGCACATCAGTCGCATTTTTAACGCTCTTTAAGATTAATGATTAGAAAAAACAATTGTTAATCGGGTTTTTGGGTTATACCGCAAAACATATATTTTTTAACACTCTGTACATTTTATTACCATAAGAAAATTCTTTTAAAAAACCTAAAAAAGTACCACATGTGTGATTCGCAATTTTTAATAGTTTTGAAAATATGGCTATCGTCAGGTTTTAATAGTAAAATATAATGTTTTTAATGAATCGCTCTGTATAATATATATAACCAATAAAAATTATATATATATATATATATATATATATATATATATATATATATATATATATATTTATATATATATATATATATATATATATATATATATATATATTATATATATATATATATATATATATATATATATATATATATATATATATATATATATATATATATATATATATATATATATAAATGTTGGCTCGAAAATTTTTCGGTCTATAAATACAAGGTGTTTAACTTTTCAAAGAACTGAAAAAACAAATAAAAATACTTTTAGGTTAACTCTTCTAACTGGTTAAAATATGAGAGTTACTTAAAACCTTTTTTAAATAAATATTTGTTGTTGTTACATAATTACTAATAAATATATATTTTTTTTTATCTTTGGACAATCCACGAAGGCTGAAAGCCTAAATACTAACGTACCGTGGGTGTCTTAAGCAGGGTAAGAGGAAGTTTGTTAACACGGGACTAAAAACTTGAAGATTTGGGGGGAAGGAAAGACCTCCGCTGGCAGCAGGTTCCACAGTCTAGAAACTCTAGGGATAAAAGAACGAACGAAATGGGAAGTTTGGGGCCTCTCCAATTGAACTGTATAGGGATGTATACGCGCGGCACCACGAGTTTCTCTGTTGGGAACTGCAAGAGAAGGGACTATACTGGATAATTCGTCGGAGCAGAAGCCGTAAAAGTATCTATAGAAGAGCGATAGATCTCCCACAGCTCGACGATGGGCAAGAGAAGGAAGTCTTTGAGCAAGTAATGGATCATTAATAGCCCTTCTTTGGCATCAAGAATGCTGAGGGTTGTAGGGGATGCCATTCCCCAGACATGAGAACAATATTCCAGAGAGAGTCGAATTTGGGACACATATAAAGTGTATAAATTGGAAGGAGAAAAATACTTTTTGGCTCGGAAAAGAAATCCTTTTTGAAGCCTAGATACAATGTGTTTATGCCAGTTAAGGTTATTCTCAAATGTGACGCCCACAAGGTTAAATGTTGCTCTGCAAAACCTGGCCACTCATAAGCAAAGGATGAGTGTTTGATGATTTTTTTCGCGACAAGGAACATAACCTAATTTTTAAATAAAATCAATTCTTGTTTTTGAGACACTATTTTTAAATAATTCTGTCAGTGTCAGATTGACAAAAATATCATGGGAACATGTTAATAATTACCTTTTATTGCAAGAATTACTAATAGGTAGGTAAGCCATTTGGTTTATTTGAGATACATATTTACTAACTGAACCTAAAAAGCAGCTATAATTGAAGGATTGCTGCTTTTTTAGTTCAATCAAGTAAAGACGTGTCTAGAAGTTGCTAAGGTACCTGTTAGTAGTTCTTGCGATAGAAGAAAATTAATTACATGTTACCATGTTATTTGTCACTCTGACACTAACGAAATTATTTAAAAATGGTTAAAAATCAAAATAATATTTTCTTTCTCCAATTTTAAATGTTAATGAGAATATCAACATACTGTTGATATCTTAAAAAGCAGCGATAATTGACGTATAGTGGGTTTTATATATTTGATATAGAATTTAATAAAGAGTCAAATTTTGTAAAAAAAAAATATTTAAAAAAATCTACGTGACAATAAAAATGCTGTTTTTGAGACACCTTGCATATTAACTAATACTGTCATTAAAAATTGTATATTCAGACAAAAAAATGTATTTTAAGTTTAATTTAGTATTTTGTACAGAGGCTAAGATATTTTGTGTATAAATGGAGTTGGGACACCTTGTATATGAAGGTTATAATTAAACTCAGAATTTACCAACACCGGTGCAATATACCTATAATACAAAGCCTTAGTGAAATTTACTCCGCATTTATCGTACAGTCGAACACAACGAACTTTAATGACAGCCTGCGTTCAATTTTCAACCACTGTGAATGTGCTCGTCAAAATTATTATGTTGGTAATTGTGATAGTAGTAAATTTAATTCAAAATGTCGCTGATCGGACCAGATGTGCATTTATGCCCAACTAAGCCGAAATAATTTGTTACTCTCTATAAATGGACGACAAACTAATGAAAAATATTAGCTCCGAATAGGCTGATATTGATTATGGCCGGTATTATGTTTATAATAATTATGTACATAAAGAATCGTTTATTCGGGAGCAAGCAGAGCCATTTTGTGGATGTCTTTGTCCTTCAAAATTTAATAATAAGCAGCCTTCCTATGCATGTTTACAGTAAAATTTAAAAAATATTTGGCATAATAATATGAACTTAAACGACAATAATAATAGACCCTGGGTCAGTAACAAAATTAAATTCATAATAATTACCTTTTTAAAACCTTTTAAGGGCGGTTCCTATTGACGAGTCTTTATTTATTTATGTTTTACCCATCTACTATTGATCTATAATACCTTAGAAACGGAATATGTTATGGTAGCAGTAATACCTGCTATCACACCTAGGGCATTATAAGCGGGCATTATGATAATGCCAGCTTATAATGCCCTAATGCGCTAATATAGAAAATTTTATTGCTTATCCAATTTTATTTATCTCACAATAAAGATCAAGTTTATACAAACACATGTATTAAAATAAAATCAATAACTTACCAGTTCCTGAAAATATGCCATTAAAACGGTTTCGGTTATTTGAAGAATTGCGTTCGCATCTTTCCAAATACCAAATATGCCATACTCCCGATCATACTGTTGCCTTGATTTAACTGGCAAAAGATTTACGGTCGCTTTTATGGCCTTTTTCTCTTATATTTTGTGGAATTTCTTCCATTTTGAGCAAATCGTTAAATAAAAAATGCCAACTGACTAACTGATAGAAACATCAAAGTCAAACTTAACACCAGTCATTATCTACTTACGTATACAGGTACAGGTGCAACTTATTTTTATATTGCGACTAAATAATGTAATAAGTAATTGAAAAACTCTTTTTGGGTAAAACATAAAGCATTGTATGCACCACGGGCTTTACTGGACTATAATGCCCATCAGGTCGAAATCTATTTCGACCTTCAGGGCATTATAGTCCTAGTAACGCCCTTGATACATAAAAAGCTATTATTCACAATTAATGTGCACTACAGAATAAAAACATTTTAAATGGTACAAGCTAATACTGAATGATTTAAAATAAAAATATAAATATAACGAAAACATATGAATATAGCCTAAATTTGAATAATTAAAAACACATAAAAACAAATTATGTAATATGACTTTTTAGCATACGTCTAAGTAAAGATATTCTTAAATTAAAAATGTCTAGATTAGCATAGAAAGTGTTACAATTATGCAGCATTCGGTTAATAAACGCGAACTGTCCATAGTTAGTTCTATGTGTGATTTCAAAGAACACCTGAGAACGCCTCGTACGTCTAGTTGTTACCAGAAAGAATATTAATCCCAGAAGTTCGCCGCTATCTATTAAACCATTAATAAGTTTAAATAGAAAAAGAAAAAGCGTTGTTACGACGAACCTCCAGAGATTTAAAACCATAGAAAAAAGGTTTGGTTTCGTATGGAACATCTTGGTTAGGGGAAATGGAATTTGAATAACAAATATTTAACAATTTTTTTAAACCCTTTCGAGTCTAACAATATGACATCTGTAGCGGGGTGTCCAAACGACCGAACAATACTTCAAGACGCTGCAAACCAGACAATTATATAGACATGTAAGCGCCTTTGTATCGTTTATATGCCTTGTGACCCTTTTAAGGAATTCAAGCATTTTAAGGCTCTTGGAGATGATTCTATTCACATGCATATTGAAGTTTGGATCCCTATAGAAGAGTACACCAAGATCATTGAAGTGGGTCACTTTTTTATGTTTTTGGTTTTAATGGAATATGTTACGCTGTCTACAACGAATATTTATACAATGTCAAATGTTTAGAGTATCGGACTGAGCGAACGCGTCACTTTTTTGTCGGACCAATTCACCACAATGTTTTACATACAATTTTTAAACATTGTGCCAAAATCCTAAGTGTTACAGTCACAAATCCATAACGCCCATTAAGATGTTTTGGGTATCGGATTCAATTTTAATTTAAACTTAAACAGTGACGCGTACGCCCAGTCCGACATACGAAACATTTGACATTGACAGGCTGGATTATAGCACTGCTTCCATATATGGCGGCATCAATATTCGTGGTAGACTCGTCAAAAAATCCCCGCTAAAAAGGTTTTAACACTGTTAAAATTATAAAGCCAATGTCATTATTGGCCCAGTGACTATAACATTTTCTTCTAGGTTGATTTATTTACTTTATTATTTAAGACCGAATATTATCTTACCGTTCTTTATTAATTTTCCACAACCTACACAACTTCAAAGGCCATCTCCGGCGGACCTTTTGCCTTAAAGGTCTTAATTTCGGTCAATTCTAGCCTGTTATTATTAGGGCTATTTATAACTTTAGTGAAAACAAGCCTTTAATTCTAAACCAGTACATTGAAACTGAAAGAAATGATCACGCAGTAAAGGTGTTTACACGGTAATAGAATTTGAATATAAAGTTAAAATCAAAACTTACATTGTTTTATTTGTTAACTTGTACTCAAAGTTTTGGCCAGTGTACACTGATTTAACAACGGCAGCCAGATATTCTTAATGTGAGTTATGCAAATGTATACAAATTAAAAATGATCTTAAATTTCTAGTATAATTTTAAAAATAAAAACATAAATAAAAATAGACATAACCACAAAAAACAACTTTCACTAACTGCTCGCTCAGTGGCACAGTGTTGTCAGGTAAGAAGATCAAATTTAAAATCTGCCTCCTACCTTTGAGCACGCACTTTATAGAGGCAGCCTTGCCGCTTGACCGTCCGACCTAAAGCGCCGGAGAAAAACTCCTATAGATCAAATTCCTTTCTCTCTGTCTTCGTGTACTCAAACAACTAGTTAATTTTTTTTAATCCCTTAATTAAACCTGAGGCTAATACACACTTTATGAATCCACTCTCTTTTATCCATTTATAAATAGAATCAACCCTTCCGACGTTGCCAAATGCTTTCCATATTTTGCATGGTATAACGGGCGTTTAGTAGTCGTTTTTTTCTTACTTTTAGGACTTTAGGTTATCCATTTACAATTTTCATATTTTTTATATTTTTCTCAAAAATATGAGAAAAAATGTAATTTTTACCTAATTTTACATGTGATGTTTAGTTTCATTAACTTGTTTTACCAATTTTACCCCCACCCAGCACCCCTTTTTCACTCCCGGTCCCGTAAGTTTGTTTACTGATATTTTTTTTAAAACGGACTAATTTGGATATGCGCCACTTACGTTTTATTTAGAAGAGTGTCTAAAAATATGTATATAAGTATCAATAATTAAAAAAAAAAAACATTAAAATAGCAGAAAACCGTATTAAACTATTAACGTTATTACCTAACCAAACCATACAGTTTTTATAAGTGAGGGCCTTTTTAAATTCCAAAATGATAAAAGTTATATAATGCTTTTAGGTAGGTGATTTTCGATGTAAAAATATTGTCAAAACAGTATAATATAGCAGTGAGGAAAAGTACATATCACACTAGTGTTACAAAGTAAAAATCACCCCAGTGTTGCAAAGTTCTCAATTGTAATTTATTTTTTCTGTAAAGACAAACTTTTTTTTCGGTGAATAATTTGTGGTCGTAGGAAAAATAGTGTACAGTAATCGTGTGAAAATGACTTTTTACACTCGTGGGTTTGTCGCACTCGTGTGAAATTAGTCATTTTCCACACTTGTAATGTAATATACTATTTTCTAGGTAGTGTGTGCAATTACTAAATCATATTAGGAAGAATATAAAATATATATCTAGTACAAAACAGTTATTTTTAGATAATCCCTTGGGAGATATTGTAAAAATAAGTCAACCCTCTGTATATAACATGCCTTTCATATTAATTAGTATATTCAAATGTCCATGCAAGTTTAAATTATTTTGTAAATAATTTCAACATGCAAATTAATTGAAAATGTCGGTGGACAGTCCAGATGTGCATTTATGCTTTGTCAAGCTGATAATTTGTCACTTTGTAAAGGAACAGACCTAATGGTTAATAATATACTCTTTTTAAATAAAAATTTAAATTTTTAAAAAATTTTAATTACAATACTTGCTATTTAAAAAAGCAGCTTCATGCAAAAATGCCGTGCGATGGCCTTTCTGGGGCTTCATCAAGAGTTGTATTGTCTATATATAGGCATAAATTTATTTGGGTTAGTTAAAATTAAGAAAAAGTACAACAATATTAAAATCCAACATGTGTAAATGTCAAAATTTTAATCTGCAAGTTAAACAATTTGTAAAATCATAACATGAGGGGACGTCCATAAATTACGTAAGGCATTTAGGAGGGGGGAATTGACTTGAATCAATCTTAACTTAACTTACGGTGTGGGAATGGGGGTCTGTAAAAATATCACGTAATTTTTCTGTCGCTAAAATCAGGAAATCTTACGACAAAATCGTTCCGGTTTGCCCCCTTATTTATTAAACAATTCTACAGGGTGAAGAGGGTTTAAACGTCAAAACCAAAAAACTAAAAATTCTTTATCTATTACGAAAAAGTATAAAACTTTTGGGCAGGACGTTTTTTTCTATTCTTCTCAGTTATAGTTGTAATGAATACATATCAGCTTGTAGAAAATGGTTTTTATTAAGTACACAAAATTACAAAATTATCAAATATTAAATCTGACAGTAAACAAACTTCCACCAGGCTCTGTTAACTACCTGGTCCAAGACACCTAGACAACTATATAACATGCCCCTTTTTTTTTAAGGTTTAATCTACAGGGAGGTTTGATTAATCTTGAACTTCGCCTTGTATCTGGAACAACTCTATATTCTTTCTTCTCTTCATTGCTGAAAGTGTCGGTTCCATTATCGTTTATTGTGTTCTGATTTATTGTTTCTTGAACAACTGCACCTCCTATATCTTCTTCATTGTTTTGATTGTTATTATCTTCAATTGCATTTTGTTTAGTTGTGTGTGTGTGTAGTAGTGATTGCGCGAATCATTATTATCTGTATTTAATGTAGATCCTTTAGCTTCTTTTAACCATTGACGATTTCTTCAAAATCTTTTTCCTTCTTGGGATTGAATAATATAGTCGTTACTATTGTATTTTTGAACAACAGTGGCGAACTGCCATGTTCCTTGTTCTGTTTTAAATAGAACAGATTGGTCTATTGAAAACTCTGACAGTTTATTAGTACCCCGATCGTAATATATTTGTTGTACTTCTTGTCTATTTTTCATTTCCTTTCTAACTTCACTATGATCATATGGATTTACTTTTAGTAAGTCTTGATGAATTGGAAGGGTGGTTCTGCTTCTCCTGCTGCCACCATGGAATGAATAAATATCAGCTTGTAAGAAATGGTTTTATTAAGTACACAAAATTACAAAATTATCAAATATCAAATCTGACAGTAAACAAACTTCCACCAGGCTCTGTTAACTACATGGTCCAAGATAACTAGACAACTATATAACAATAGTTAAAAGTGGGTGGCAAAATATAAGTGAAAACTCTGGACAGGGTATTTCATTTAAGAGAAAAAATTGCATATTTTTACTTTCCCCCAATTTTAAAAAAATTCAAGATAGCTAATCGATGTATTTTAGCTCAGAGAATTTAAAAATCGCATAAAAAAACAATTGTACGCCAAACAAAAGACTTACGCCATTAATGTGGTATTTTTTAAATGAAACACCATACTTATTATTATATTTTTGAATTATATGGTCAATTCTAAGTATTTTTATTAAGGATACTACATGTTTATTTCTTACTGTTTTTGAGTCATTGACGCTTTAAAGGCCACATTTTTGGCTTATTTATTTAAATATCCTAATATAAAATACAGTAATGCAGGTGATTACCTGATACTTCAAAGTAATTTTTTTTTATTTCTTTGAAAATTAATAATGTATATTTTTTTTGCTTTACTGGCATATTCTCCATACTTGAACTATAGCGTTACTATCTGTAGTTTTTTATCTAACCAATAATTTATTTTAAAAAACTAGTATTAAAATTCACCAATAGGTAAAAATTTTATTGACTTTGAAGTATTAGGAAATCACCTGTATAACCTTTATTGTATTGCTATATTTAATTAAATATTATTAGCCGAAAATACGACTCTTTAAGCGTCGATAAACCAAAAAAAGTTAAAGACAGACATATAGTGCCTTTAATAAAAAAATACATAAAATTGAGCAAAGAATTCTGAAATATAAATATAAATATGGTGTTCCATTTAAAAAATGCAACACTGATGGCGTAAGTATTTTGTTTTGTATCCATTGTTTTTTAATACTATTTTTAAATTCCCTGAGCTAAAATGAATCGATTGGCTATCTTGAATTTATTTAAAAAATATGGGGAAAGTCATGTACATCACTGATATTATTAAATTGGTTTTAATAAACTAAAATAATAGTATAAAAATTGCTTTAAATAAAACACAATGATGTGTGAAAAACTTTCTTCTATATGTGCATTTGTAAAAAAATATCAGTTTGCTCTTTGTTTTCAATTTAAAAACATACAGCAAGGCAGCAATGTTTTGTTTTAATTTAAAAACTTTTTATCGGATGGTGTAAAACAAATCGGTTCGCAATCAGCAAATATTTATGTGAAGTTGGGTTTTATTAAATCTCAAAAAAACTCATTTTGCGTCCTCGGTTAACTGTTAAACATAGCAACTGTTGCATGATATTAAAACTTGATAAATTATTTTTATTAAATGTTTTTCTTTAATTTAAAAATCTCTATAAAATTACATATACGGGGTAAACAAAATATTATTTGGCTTTTTTCCAGAATAAAATTAAAAAGTTTATTCAACATTTTAAGAAATGAATACTTTTATATACTATGAAGAACTATTCAGTCCCTTACACAATATAACAGTTCATGGCTATTTCTGATTTAACTCAGAGCCACAGGGTGATTTTCAGATTTTGCCCATCTTTACAACTTTCTTTAACTCGTTTGCTCTTCAAGTTATAAAAAAAAACTTTAGATAGGGTAGTTTTTTCCGTAAAATATTGTGGTGTAATTGGTTTTTTCTACGTTGGGCAGTTTTTAGGAAAATTACCCAACCTATGGTTTTCCTATAAAACACCCTGTATATTTTTATTTATATTTATTAGGCTCGTTTTGAGACTTCTAAAAATATTTATTATAATGCATTTATTAATGCATTTATAATTTTATATTTTACTAAACATTAGCATTTTTCATAATTTTGCCTTTTTTTTATAGAAGACCATGACAGAAAATACCTACTTTTTTGTTTACCTTTCCTAACTAAATATTTATTTAAAAATTAACCTTTAATATTTTAAAATTATTTTTAATAACTTACCTAAGCTTAAAAAATAAATACATCTTATATTTTTTTATTTAGATTGTTCTACTAGTTTTATTATTTTAATAATAAATAGATAAGTTCAAGAACTATTGTACACACATTGTATTTATAGCCACGGCAGCTTCAACAAAGCTTGGATTTCTCTTTCGAGCCAAAAAGTATTTTCCCCTTCTAATTTATACACTTTATATGTGTCCCAAATCCAACCTCCCTTGGAATATTGTTCTCATATCTGGGGCATGGCGTCCCCCACAACCCTAAGCATTCTTGATTCTATTCAAAGAAGAGCTATTCGTCTCATTAATGATCCTTCACTCACAAAAAGGCTTCCATCTCTTGCCCATCGTCGGGCTGTGGGGGATCTATCGCTTTTTTATAGGTACTTCCATGGCTTCTGCTCTGACGAATTGTCAAGTATAGTTCCTTCACTTACAGTTCCCAACAGAGAAACTCTCGTTCCACGCGTATGCATTCCTTATACGGTCCAACTGGACAGACCCCGAACTTCCCACTTTGTTCGTTCTTTTATCCCCTAGAGTTTCTAGAATGTGGAACCTGCTGCCCGTGGAGGCCTTTCCTTCCCCTCCAAATCTTCAAGTATTTAAGTCCCGTGTCAACAAACTTCCTCTTACCTTGCTTAAGACGCCCACGGTACGTTAGTATTTAGGCTTTTAGTCTTCGGTGGTTTGTCCAAAGATAAAAAAACTGTTTTCACCACAGCGTTTAAAAAAAAATGTTAACTAAAAATAAGTAATTTAACAGAAATTTCAAATTATATTACATATGTTTTCATAATATCACACTAACATATCTCTCGACAGAACAATTTATTAACACTTCCACAGATCGAGCGCTGTACGTCACCCTTACACAGCTGTTTAAACATTTATAAGGGCGGCTTCCGATCGGATAAGGGCTGCGGTTTAGGAAACGCTAATGTTTTGCTAAATTGGATTAGCAGAATAAAAGCTGCATTAGTAGCACCTTATCTGAAATTCAAAATTAACCGACAAATCCGCTGGCCATCACCATCAATAAGGGATAATAGTATATTGTGTTGCTGATGCTTTAAAGAGATCTTATCTTTTTTTTTTTACTTTGCATATTGCTGCTTAAACAACTAACTGAGTTTTCGGTAATTTTTTAATGCCGATTTAAATTATTATCCGACGAATTATCCAGTATAGTCCCTCCTCTTGCAGCTCCTAACAGAGAAACTCGTGGTGCCGCACGTATGCATCCCTATACGGTCCAATTGGACAGGCCCCGAACTTCCCACTTTGTTCGTTCTTTTATTCCTAGAGTTTCTAGACTGTGGAACCTACTGCCAGCGGAGGTCTTTCCTTTTCCCCAAATCTTCAAGTTTTTAAGTCCCGTGTTAACAAACTTCCTCTTACCTCGCTTAAGACACCCCACGGTACGTTAGTATTTGGGCTGCCAGCCTTCGTGGATTGTCCAAAGATAAAAAAATTATACAGGGAATATGTGTGTGTGTATATTAAGACAATTTCCCATAAACTTTTTGGGATAAGTGCTCTTAAAGGAAGCCGCTAAAAGCTTTTTTTTTATAACTTTTATTGAACCTGGGGTATAGTGAAATAATTTTGTAATATTCGAAATACAGGGTGAGATTTTCAAAATTTACAATGGCCATATTTTCTAAACCAAGGCAAATATCAAAAAATAAAAAATTACCGTATCTATAAAACCTGGGGGAATATAAATGACGTATTTTTAAAACACCTCTGTCAACCCCGTAAGCTGCACCCCAGTCACTTAAAAATCTTAAATGGCAACACCTCTGATGTGGCACCTCACTTGAAAGCTTATAAAAAATGCTTTTCGTTGGTCATAAAAAATTGGGGTAAAATGAAATACTACCCTTAAATTCTAAAAAATCGTACCTTATTATTTAATTAAAAATACCAGAAAATGTCGAGTTAAGTTAATAAAATATTAATTAAAATTTATTAATGAATTAAAATAATAATCCCCAACCCACCCCCATAAAAATATCTGGTTAGTTTTCTATCTGAATTTTGTCTAGAAAAAAAGTAATAGTAACTGGTTTTTCTTGTTAAACACTTGTGCAAGAGAACTAACCAGAACTTCTTTTCTGGGGGCGGGTTAGCTCTGCAGGAGTGTTATTTTTAATTTATTAATAATTTTTAATAAATTTTATATTAATTTAAGTGGACATTTTCTGGTATTTTTTAGGAAGAAGAAAGCATAATTTTTCTAAAATTTAAGGGTAGTATTTGGATTTAAGCCCAATTTTTTATGACCAACGAAAAGCACTTATCATAGGCTCTCCGGAGAGGTGCTACATAAGGGGTGTTGCCATTTAATATTTTTAAGTGACCTGGTGGTTAGCTTATGGGGTTGATATTTGGAATTTATAGAAATAGTATTTTTTATTTTTTGATATTTGCCATGGTTTAGAAATTATATCCATTGTAAGTTCTAAAAAAGGCACCCTGTAAAGGTATTGTTTCTTAAAATGGTGTCCACTTAAAAAATGTTAGTTCGCCAGGGGCTGAGAAAACCCTTGAAAAAAGTGCTTATTATTTTTAAAACCTGTAAAATAAATAAATAAAAATATTATTTCTAAATAGCTTAAAGCCGCTAGATAAAAAAAATAATCATGTTGGAAATCCATAAGTTGTAGCGTTGTGGGCCAAAAAAGTTTTTGGTAGGGGAGCCCAGGAGGGGATTTCGGGATTTATTACGGCGCGTCACATTAATATACCGGAGGATACCTTGTACCCGGTTAAGTACCTTCACCAAATATGAGCCTTAAAAAGCGAAATGAAGTCCAGTTTAGAAGAAATAAAGCTTGAAATTCGAACCAGTCAAGTAGAAATGAAACAAGAATTAAAAGAGATGATGGTGAAGATCAGAGAAAATCTAAAAGAGGAATTTTATAACAGTCAAGATAAAATGATGTTGCTCCAGTTTTCAGGCCTCTTCTAGTAGTGCAGGAGACTCCCAGTTCAAGGGGCGGGAGCTAGCTAAGTGTTACCAAGAACCATTAATAAGAGCAATTAGAGTATCCCGGTTACAGAACAATGGCTCCAGCTTGATAGTACCTGGAAATGTATGCGGTCGAGAATGCGAGATGGTACTAGATAATGGTTCTACACATACCATCGTAAGGCCGAACATCATAGCCCACTGCAAAATATTCCGACCTGAGAAGAATTGGAATGGACGAAGTTATTCTTGGCCTTGACATTATGAAAAATCAGAAGTTTGTACTAGACCTTCCACAACGGGTACTGAGAACTAACAATGAGGATATTGTGATAAGATTTCCAAAAAGTATACAATACGAGAAGAACCAAGGGGCGTTCACCGAAACTGCAGAAGTCATGGAAGGGACCATGTAAAGTGGTGACACAACATAATGAACGAAGTACATCAAAAGCCGCTATCAAGAACGTAAACATACTTGGGAGGGGGCAATGTTACGGACATTAAAAATAAGTTTGTTTAGTTTATAGAATTGTATAAAGCTAGGACCTTTTAATTTAGTCTGATAATTTATTTGAATAATTAACCCTAGATTTTCCAAGTTCTTTCATCAGTTTCGAAGGTTTTCGAAAACGCTCGAATTATCCATTGAGAACTTTTATGCCATCCTGTACTATGGAATATTTCCGATATTTCTCCAAAATTCTAAATTATTCTTTACTCTTCCACCACACTATAAAAGAGCGACGGAAACCTCTGAGTTAGTTAGTATAGATTCGACTTTTGTACTGTAAACTTCGAGACATTGACAAGTGAAGATTTTTCGTTGTTGTAACCATAGTTACGTTCCATTGTTAATAAAGGTATGAAAACGAAGGCACGTGTTTTTATACGAGGTGATTTGGAACAATATACTAGCTGCAATTTATCTATATTTCACTGCAATAAATTTCGATGATGCCTGGACATATAAATCTCTAATTTTGCGACGTTACTTATTTTTAGTAACAAATTAAATTTATTTTTATTTTAAACGATACCAAAGTAAACTATTTTGTACTATGAATTCACACCAATGTAAAACACAGCCTTTAAATATTAGGCCATGTTTTGAATAACAATACCGTTCGCATGTTGTGCGTTCTATTGAATTTATAATGTCCGGGGTAAGCCCCGTATTGCGTCTAATCCCATTGGCAAGATGCCCTTAATAGATATGGGATATTATTAACCATGCCTCCGGAAGACAAAGGATCGATTAGTTTCATTAAACTTCAAAGGCACACTTGCAACATATGAGCATATTGCTAAATTTGGTTGCTTAGGGATATATGTATGTTGTAATACAACATTGTTGTATGAGCATGTAAGTAGAACCCTAACCGAATATTATATTTAAAGTATAGAAGGAACAGTTTAAAAATGTAAATTCGGTGCTCTTTGATAAGAAAAAAAAAATCACAAAAAGTTTAAAGCAAATAAATCGGCATGCTTGTCTTCGCGGCCGCCTTTGCTTTATTTCTTTTATGATATGCCGGTTGATGCAGGTGGTCATCGCGCTATGGGACAGAAATTAATTTTTTTGGTCAAAATTCTGAAACTTACCAGTCTAACTTAAAATGAGGTGCTTTTTACTGGAAAAATATTATAATTTATTACAAATGCTTTTGGAAACCTAAAACTTATTATATGTTATTATAAATTTACACCCCCTTAACATTATTATTTTTTATTGTACAAAATAAACTAAAATATCAGCTTGTTTGGTTAATTCGGTAGTATTCTAATTAGTAATCCGATGATTATTATCTCATATTATTTACAGGGTATGACAATAGGTATGATTTTTTAAATGAAATACCGTGAATATTATATCACTACCAAAAAATATTTTAAAATGCTTTAAAAAATACTACATTTGATGTGTCTATCTTAATTAGTTTCGGAAATATGACCATCCAAATCTGAAAAGTAATTTAAAATTGCCCCAGGCTGACGATGGCTTTATTTCAGATGACAAATTAAATATATCAAATGTGATATTTTTCTACGGTTTTTACTTCATAAAATTACCCAAGAAGTTACATCCCTAAGGATCACCCCTTATTATAAAACACTCTGTAGATTTGTTTTCTCATACCTGACAAAAGAGCCTTACAGTTAAACTTTAATAATTCTAGTGTCATTGTAGTGTTAAAATAAAAAATATTTTTTAATCGACTTTAAAAAGAGAGAGGTTTTCAATTGCCCCTTTTTTTGTGGGTATGTTATACGATGACTCTGGTGTTTGTGAACCGATTTTAAAAATTCTGTTTTTATTTGAAAAAGTGCGCTTCGGCGGTGATCCTATTAAAAAAATCAAGTCAAAATCGCGAGTGGTTGTGGTATATTGCTCAGGTAATAAAGAAAAAAAAGACATCAGGTGCGAATTCAGAATTGATAACTGTGGGGTACAAGGTTTTAAAAATATGCATTCTTTTGAATAGTTGTGCTTTTAAACCAAGATTTATTTCTTACTTTAAAATAATAGTGGTTCTTAAACTGGGAGAAAAAATACTTTAATTTATGTCTTTAATGTAAAAGAAATTCTTTAAATTAAAATATCCTTAGTATTATTTTAAGAATATCAGAATCAAGAAATAAGAACCTAAAGATTTATGATTTAAGCTCTTTAATATCTTAAATATAAGTTTTAAGATTTTAAACAAAAGAAATATTAAATGTTTCTATCAAAATATTAATGAATTTTCTTTAAAATAATAGGTTCTTATTTTAAGAACCTATACCAAAATCTTTAACCTTTATGTCAAAGAACCTATTTCTTTAATATAAGTATTCACTGAATTATGCTTTTTAGTACGGTATCAACGGTACGATTATATCCTACCGTCGAACAACGAAAGTTTTTTTTTTATAAGATACACTTGTTATTCGTATTATTCAACTTGGACCCGGGACAGCCAGTTTGATAAGTCCTATGAGGTTCGGCAAAACGCATCATCGATGGAGAAGAGAGGTCTCGGTGAATGACATGATAAGCAGGAATTCCTCTCTTAACTATCAAAAAGAGAACTAGTTGTTTATTTAATATAATTATCTTAATTGAATTAAATTTTATTTCAGTCTGTGGTATTTACTATCTTGTCTTAAAGAAAGAATCTCTCAGTGGGAAAGCGCTCGATGTTTTTAACGGAATACATCGTTCTTTAATGTAGACCCATTGGGGTCACTAAATAAAATAAGGTTATTTTTATTACAAAAGCGCCTTCTTTTGAATTTAGTACGCAAAGCTGAAAACATATTTTTTTCTGTTTGAGATCCTATTTCTTTAACACATATGAAAGTCACAATTCTCTCAAATTAAATCTAAGGCTTTTGTTTTAAGATATCTTTTTTCAATTTATTTAACTTTTTATTATTTTCAACTTTTTAGTAAGTTTTTTTAAATGGTTTTTTTCTAATGTTAATTTTAAGAAAAGTTTTAAATAACCATTTATATAAATTAACAAGTAGCATATCATATTATTTATCCAAATGCTCAATAAGCTAATTTATCAATGAATACAGCTTTGAGGTTAACTTTAAAATTTGAATCAGGTGCTTGAAACACACAAGTTATTCTGCTTTACTTTACAGAACTAATTGAGCAAAACGCCCCACAACCGCACTCTCTATCCTATCGGATTTCGTCCTGTAAATGTTTAAAGAGGCTTTATGCAGGTGTTGATAGATTTTAGAGGTGCACGCTTGATCATACGTTTATAGTTTAAAGTGTGCTTATTTAAATTTTAAATTTAAAAGCAGCTTCTAATAGAGGAACTTGTGGTGCCGCACGTATGCATCCTTATACGGTTCAACTGGAAAAGCCTCGAACATCCCACTTTGTTCGTTGTTTTTATTTCTAAAGTTTCTAGAATTTGGAACCTTCTACCAGCTTACTTTCCCTCCAAATCTTTAAGTATTTAAGACCCGCGTGAACAAATTCCCTCTTACCTCGCTTAAGACACCCACAGTACGTTCGTATTTAGGCTTTTAGCCTTCCAGGAATATCCAAAGATAAAAATCACACACTTTGTTAAAGACTTCTACTGCACCGATTTACATGATATATTTTTTTGTGATACTGGGTTACTAAGATGTCGCAATGCCATATTTTTTTAATTTTATAGCAAATTTATTCTACAAAAACAAATTTTATATACAGGGTGTTCATTTGAAAACTTTCCACTCAAGTTATCTTCGAAACGAGACAGATTTGAGAAAATCGCCGAAACACGTCAAGATATTTATTGAGGGGGAACGTTTTTTACAAAAATTGGACAGCGCCCCTTTAACCCCTTAACCACCAGGGCCACCACCCCAAAATTCTTAAATGAGAAGGCGGGTCGAGTGATACATCATTTTAAAGCTCCTGACGAGTACTTTATAACCCTAGAATATGAAGTCAATATCTTCACCTATTACAAAATGGCGGTACTTTAAAAATTACCTGAATACCTGATTTGGATGGCCATATTTCCGAAACTAATGGTGTCAAGGTCTTAAAAGTATAAATAAACAATTTTCTAGGTTACTTTTATAATAATAAAATAAAAACATTAAACAAACTGGGTAGCGTAGAAATGCAAAACAAACACTGGAAAATTTGATATTTAAAGAGAGAGAAAAGAAGTTAGAGGGATTAAGATCAGATAAGAAGTAGTTAGTAAAGTCAAGTATTAAGTTAAAGTTTTAGTTCAGCCCCGTACGGTCTACCCCGAGTGGGGGGTATGCCCGTACCAAATTTAGTTAGTCAAATAAGTTAAGTGGTTGGTTTTTGAAAAATGCAAAGTTAGTTTTAATGGTCCACCGGTCTAATGGTTCCAGAAGATAGTTCCATATGGTACATTTGCCCAGTGACGTAAAGTAGCCCTTATAATGTATAACAAAATTCAACGTCACAGTATTTATATGTCACAATGTCATACTAAAAAATCCGGAATCCTTTCCAAACAGGCAATACGCCCTCTTTCGTAATATAATACAAAGTAAACGCTAGAGGCATATCGGAAAAGAAACCCTGTTTGTTTTGATAGCACTGAAGACCTTTTTTACGTCTGTTCTATCTAAATTATATAGAAAATGTTGAAACGTTTATCATAGGCGCTCAATGATTTTTTTAGGAGCGTTAGTAACTTTATCCCAAAGCACTGACTAAACGACCGCCGGCGGTTTTTATTTGTTTATAAAGGAAGATAACCGCCGGTCGGCAGGTCTTTTCTATTTGTATATAAGAAAGCCGCCGAAAATACAAATTAATTTATGTTTCAGCGATTACCTAATTTTCTTGGTATAAGCCGCCGTCAAGCGGCACGCTATAAAAACCATTGAAAACCGCCGAAAAATAGAAAAGTAGTAATTTTTTTTTTCCTAAACCTTGTGTTTTGTGACTTATTTTTCGTAGATTTGTTTTCAGTTATCAAAACAGATAGTATGTCTTAGGATTCATGTTTTAAGAGAACAAATGGACCAAACATTTTTAAAATTTTAAAAAGCAATATGAGAAAACTGGTCGCATTGTCCAAAACTAAGAGATACCAAGGCCACTGATTAGTACAGGGCGAATTATAACTAAACATGGATATAGACCAAGAATTAGGTACTTTATTTTTAAAAACAGAACAAAAAAAGGTTATTTATTGTCCCTTAAGTGGGAACAACTCTGATATTGATCAAATTTGGTAAACGAGGGTTTTTGGGGCGCTGATCACGAATCCAAAAGAATTTTTAGCCAAAAACGTTTTGTGTTTATGATATCCATCATCAAAGTTAAAAACGGAACTATCCTAATTTTCACTTTTAAAGTAAGCCTTTTTACAATTAATTTGATAAAATCTGTAAAATACATGGAAAACAGGGTTTTAAAGGCTAAAAATCAAATATTGTGTGCCACTTTAGCTTTTAATTAGGAATTGTGTGCAAAAAGAAGGGGAATTTCTTTTGCACACAATTCCTACAAAGAATAATTATCATTATATATTTTTATATGTAATACAAACTGACCCTGCCAGGAAATGGTTTTTTATTTATTTACGCAAAAAACGTACCTCAAACAAAAAACAGTCAAAAAATTATATTTGTTCTAAAATAAATGGGGAATTAAAAAACATTTTACTTTAGAAAAATACCTAATAACTTTTTTTTTTAATATTTACCTTAAACCCCTCATGGGCGACACTGGTACAAATAACTTTGTTTTCTTGTATGCCAAAAAATGTCTTCTGGTCCAAAGGGTGCGTCTTCAAAATTTTTTAAAAATATATGAATAATTATAAAAGAACAATATTTAAAAAAATTATACCCTGTAGTTCAAAAACTAAGACGTTTAGGACATATGTTCATATAAAGTTTTTTCTTATTTTTTGGTGGAAAATCACCTTCTACAATGTTTTCCATTTCTATAGAAACACCCTGAATATTCTATTTTTTGAAAGATAATAAAAATCTATTTAATAATTTAATAGCTATTTATTCATCAAGGGCGTTACTAGGACTATAATGCCCTGAAGGTCGAAATAGATTTCGACCTGATGGGCATTATAGTCCAGTAAAGCCCGTGGTGCCATACCAATGCTTTATGTTTTACCCAAAAAGAGTTTTCAATGACTAATTACATTATTTACTCGCAATATAAAAAAATAAGTTGTGTATGTATGTATGTATGTATGTACCTGTATACGTAAGTAGATAATGACTGGTGTTAAGTTTGACTTTGATGTTTCTATCAGTCAGTCAGTTGGCATTTTTTATTTAACGATTTGCTCAAAATGGAAGAAATTCCACAAAATATAAGAGAAAAGGCCATAAAAGCGACCGAAAATCTTTTGCCAGTTAAATCAAGGCAACAGTATGATCGGGAGTATGGCATATTTGGTATTTGGAAAGATGCGAACGCAATTCTTCAAATAACCGAAACCGTTTTAATGGCATATTTTCAGGAACTGGTAAGTTATTGATTTTATTTTAATACATATGTTTGTATAAACTTGATCTTTATTGCGAGAGAAATAAAATTGGATAAGCAATAAAATTTGCATATTAGCGCATTAGGGCATTATAAGCGGGCATTATCATAATGCTCGCTTATAATGCCCTAGGTGTGATAGCAGGTATTATTGCTACCATAACATATTCCGTTTCTAAGGTATTACAGATCAATAATAGATGGGTAAAACATAAAAACTATAAAATTAACCCAACAATATGATATTTTTATTTATTAATAAAAAAATAGATAGGGTTTAATTATACAAATACATTTTGTTTTAGTACACAAATATTAGGCGAAATAATGACATAAAGCAATATTTTTTTTCCAATATCTTAAATTAAAAGATTCAACTTGAGACCCAAATTAATGCTGTTTTAATTTAATAAGACTTATTTGAATAAACTTTGACTTTGGTTAATTAAGCAATTACCTTCGGACCCTTTGCGAAATTATTATTTATATCTACAGGTCTACAAAGGAAAGTATCTTAAAATATAAAATTATTCCTTTAGAAGCACGCAATAAAATTAGATAAAATTTGTATTATATTAAAAGAAAATAAACCTTATTACATTACTTTTCTTATTAACATAATATCTTGCTTAAAACTTTTTTTTGTAAACCAGCCCCGGATCTAGAAAGGGGAGGGGGCAAACTGGGGGCGTGCCCGGGCGCCACATTCAAGGGGCGGCAAATTTAATCGTGGCAGACTAGTCATTATACTAGTCCTGTCGGTAAGAAAAAAGAGGCAGTGTGTCCAAAGGCATAGCCAAAATAATTAAATATTCTGAAAGTGATAAACATTAGCTAGAATTTATTCTAGATTTAAATAATATATCTACATATTATAGACAAATAATAGTTCCAACATGCAACTAGGGGTGAGGGGGGCACATTACGATACACCTGGTGAATATCGGTACGAGAAATTCACCAATTCAAAATTCTTTCACGCTTTTTCTAGGCGTATTTTTGGCAGGTCTTTTTATTTAATACCCATATTGCAGAAAAGCATAAAAACTTAGTTCGCCATGTTGGTTTTTAGAGTGACGTCACTTATTTTTTAAGTTATTTTCAATAAGCCCTTCATTTGATACCCGCATATTGTAGAACCGCATTAAAAGTAATTAGTCCGTCATCTTAGGTGTTTCACCATTTGGACGGGATTTTTTGATACTATTTGTTGTCCTATTTTCATGTGTAGAGTACACAAGCTAATTTCTAGACTTTATGTATAATTTAACCCTAAAAACCTCTTTGTTACTTTATGTAGGTACCAGGCGTGGGTCGTCCATAAGGTCCATTGGTCAATGACCCACCCAATTCATAATTAAATTAAAAAATAATTATAATTATTCTTAAAAGAGAAAAAGCAGAAATCTGTTATTATGCAAAAACTCCCTTTGCGAGAATGGAGAGAATTAACTAGGTCATAATTTAGCTTTACCAAAATGCGTCAAAGTCAAAAAAGAAGCATATACTCGCAATTAAGAACGTTAAAAAGTGACGTATAATCGTACCACGGTCACTGCCTAGAGGCAACCCTTGGTATAATGAGTTGTTTATGTGGTTGCCTACATCGCACTGCATCATATTATTTTTCGCTTTCGCGGTCATATATTTTGGCGACGGCGCAGGTCTTATTGTAAAATATAATAATTGAATAAACTTGTTTTGTTTTCAAATTTATATAGATTTTAGGTTAAAAAACATGTAATATGGAAACTAAAAATGTGTTTCACTGTGTGAAAAAATAGGTATTACAATGTAAAGTGGGTGGTGCTTTGAAACACTGAAACACGATTAGAAATTAAAAAAAGGCGTTTGAAAATTCAAAACAAACAAAGGATCATTCTGATTAGTTAGTACTAAACCAGATCAGCAAAGACAGATGAAAAGAATAAAACAGGTATAGTAAGAACATTTTAAAAGCGCAAATTCGGTTCCCTTTGAAAATAATACAAATAAACATAAAAAAGGCCGCCTGCAATCAGACTATTTTATACAAAGGCGCCGCTATCCCTTACAGCGACGCGCCGATACACTATGGGATAGAAATCCATTATTTTGGCCAAAAAGGAACTTTGAAATTTTAATGGCTCATGCTGTGTATTTCAAAGTAGATACTCCAAAAACGCAAAATTATAAAAGGATATGACGACTTCTATTGGAGTAATAGGAAACTTGAAAATGTATTTTAAGTAAACATAAATATACAACATTTAATTTACTTAGTTTATTATTCGTCTTGTTTACTAAAAAAGTTAAAGAGTTTAAATAATAAGAGCTATTGTTGTGTTTCCAATGCAGTCTCGCGAAGTCTCGCTACTTTTGTCTAAGATTTTTTACTTTTTTCTTTATCAGTTTTTGTACTTACAATTGCCTTCCTACATTTTGCTACTTCTGAGTGTAAGGACAGATACAAGATTTTTTTATAATTTACAAGGTTTTCCATTATAAAATTTAATATGTTTTGTCCTACATTGTATATCCTAAAAGATAAAAGCATTCTGATAAAAGATATGGATTCTACAGGATCTACCCAACAAAACAGTGTTTTTTATTTATTTTATACTTTAAAAAATAAAAAAGTTGGAAAGATGTATCTCTATTACGCTTCTAAGAATAATTTAAAATTATTTTTCAGATTTGGATGGTCATATTTCCGAAAGTAATTGAGATAGACACATCAAATGTAGTGTTTTTTAAAGCATTTTAAAAGATTTTTTGATGGTGATATAATATTCACGGTATTCCAGTTAAAAAAATTATACCTATTGTCGTACCCTGTATATCATATGAGATAATAATCATCGGATTACTGATTAGAATACTACCAAATTAACCAAACAAGCTGATATTTTAGTTTATTTTGTACAATAAAAAATAATAATGTTAAGGGGGTGTAAATTTATAATAATATATAATAAGTTTTAGGTCTCCAAAAAGCATTTGTAATCATTTATAATATTTTTTCAGTAAGAAGCACCTCATTTTAAGATTGGTAAGTTTCAGAATTTTGACCAAAAAATTAACTTCTATCCCATAGTGCGATGACCGGCTGCATCAACCGGCATATCATAAAAGAAATATAGCATAGGCGGCCGCGAAGACAAGCATTTCGATTTATTTGCTTTTTGTGATTTTTTTCTTATCAATGAGCACCGAATTTACATTTTTAAACTGTTCCTTCTATACTTCATACCGGTAAAAATAATTATGATATAAATATTTCTAAACTTAAATCAGAAGTAAATGTTTTATTAAATCGCTAAGATCGATGAAAAAATGGTTAAAAAACCATTATTGTTTGTAGAAAATTTTTATTTTAATATTAAATTGTTTTTGCAAAGAACATGTATACATATTTTTTCGGCAAAAGAAGAAACATGGTATCATTGTTAAAATCTGTCCATAAAAATATTTTGTTAATTGTACAAAAAATGTACGAGGTACACTTAGTTAGACGTTGACGGAACAGGGGGAACGATGGGTTAAACATCTAATAACCCGACACCCACGGTACAATGGTATTTAGGCATATGCCTTCGTGGGATGTCAAAAAGATAAAAAAAGTTGCTCACAAAATTTGACCCACCTAAGAAAAGAGCCACCGACCCCGCTTGGTAGGCACGCCGCTGTTCTGCTGCCTAGAATTCAGATTTATGTCAAGATAAGTTCAAGTCGAGGACCTTTCCACGGGCTTTGTTTTCATCCCTTTTAAGTAAAGTGCCATTTTATACGGGTAAGTTTTATAATATTATATTCCCATATATTGAAAAACTAGATTATAAATCATTCTCGAGATGTTCCCGATATTGGTAGTCGAGGTTTCACCCCAGTTTAGAATAGATTTTATCGGGAATTCGAAATTGCTTTTTACGTTTTTTTTTTACCTTGTAGGTATAAATTATAAAGAACATGCATAATTTTTGAATGGTTTTAAAGTCGCTACAGAATGGTAAATATTTACCAACCTATTTTTAAAAATGATTTTCATTTATTTAAATTATTATTTCTTTTTACGTTTTTTTTTTTTGCAACGCGCTTTTACTAACTGTTTACTTATTTGGCAATTGCCCGATTTTAATGATTTTGTATGAGGGTTTTTGGGGGCGCAGATTACGAATCTGTAAGAAATTTTAGTTGGCAACGTTTTGTTCTCGAGTTATTTATCATCAAACTTAATATGCAAATTTACCTTATTTTGACTATATTTCCTCCTTTTCTTGCACACACTTCCCTTCTTGATTTAAACCCAAATTGGTACACAATATTTAAAAACCTCTTTTTCATGTATATGACACTTTTTTTTAAATTGCAAAGCTTCACATTCCATCATTTCAATCGGAGTAGCCATAATTATTTGGCATAAGGAATTTTGTTTTTTTTGGGTCCAAGTAATTGACAGACACTTGTGTATGGCTATGTTTAGCTTTTATAAAAAAAACTTTAAAAGGGATTAAATTTATTCTTTTGATTCAGTTGTCTATATATTATATGTATAGACCAGACCTCAAACCTTGAAATCATCGACAACATAAATCGTCGGCTTTTCAAACGGGACAAATCAAATTATAAGAATCGATCTTTTATTCATGAAAAGATCCGGTAGCCAGCGGACGCCGATACTTCTCTATAAATCATGGATCCCTTTCAATAGTGCATCGCCAATGCAATGTTATAGGTAGGGAGCATCAAAACATATTTTTCAAAATAATTAGCCTATTTGATAAACATTGATATTACTTAACATCACAAAAGAAGGCTTGTTAGAATGAAGTAAAGGCTTGAATAAGGCCTACGAACCACGTACTAGGTAAAGGGTGTCCCAATAAGAACGCACATTTTAATTGTGAAATAAAAGTCATAATTTATTTTGAACTTAGTGTTATTTATATTTTAATATAAAGCTAATACACTGCAAATAAACGTGAAAAATAATATCCGGCAAATGGCCGCCTCGACTTAGGTGACAGGCTCTTATTCGTTTTAAGAAATTTTCAATAACATTTTCACACAATTGTGGCTCAATTTCCCTAATTAACACGTCTAATTTTATTCTTCAACTGTGGAATTGTTGTTGGGTTATGAGCGTATACGTAAGATTTAAAAAACCCAAAGAAAGAAATCAGAAGGCGTTAAATCGCACGATCTTGCTGCCCAGTTCTGATCTTCATTCCGTGAAATGACACGACCGGGAAACTTTTCTCGCAGTAACTGAATAGCTTCGCGTGTAGTGTGACATGTCGCACCATCCTGTTGGTATCACATAGCTTCCGTTTCTATACCATTCAATTGGGGCCATGAAAATTCAGTAAGCATGTTACGATAGCGTTCGCTGTTTACGGTAACTGCATTTTCTGCCTCGTCCTCGAAGAAGTACGGTCCAATTACTCCACCTGCCCAAAGTCCGCACCGAACAGTGACTCTTAATGGATGCCTTTTTTTCTCATGAATAATTCTAGGATTTTCTTCGCCCCAAATCCGGCAATTTTGCTTATTAACAAAGCCATTAAGGTGAAAGTGTGCCTCATCTGTAAACAGAATTTTCTAGGAAAATCGACATCCATTTGTTGTTTTTGCAATATCCAAGAAGAAAATGTACGCGCGTGCCGCATGGTCCAATGGCTTCAATTCTTGAGTTATTAATAATTAAATCTTATAAGCATGGAAATGAAGATCTTTTGTGAGAATTCGATGGGTAGTGCTCTTTGTAATGTGCAACTGCTGTGCACGATGACGGATAGATGTTCCCGGATTCTTGCCAACACTTTTCCGCACTGCGACAATGTTTTCAACAGAGCGACTAGTACGGTGACGCCCTGGTGTTTTTACGTCCACGACAGAACCATTTTGCTCAAATTTGTTAACTAGTCTTTGAACGGTTGTGTGATTTGGCGCATTGTGTCGACCGAAAATGCCACGCAATTTACGAACTGTTTCCGCAAAACATTCTCCATATTTGTAGTGTTTTAACAATAATAATTCGTTGTCCGACCGTATATCGTTCCATGGCTACTAGTCGCAAACTGTTTACATTATTCTTATCATTTGTTTTTCTGACTTACTGCGATAAAAAATAAATGCTGTGCAATTCAAAATGTGCGTTCCTATTGGGACACCCTGTATACTGTATTTTTATTATTAAAAGGTTTTACTTAGCTTGACCTGTATTATTTGTTTGGCTCAAACCTACTAATTAAAATTTGATCCTCTTTCTGACGACCAATTGATCTGAAATTGATGCACAATCTTATTCTTGATGACAATACAATACAATACATCTTTTATAATTGTAAATCCAAGATGGCCGCCGATACAAAATGGCGGATTATATAATACTTTACTACAAACTCAATATGGGTGTCAAATAAAATGTGTTGATTGGTAGAATAGAGCTCACGATAAAAAAATAAAATTCAAGATGGCCGCCGCTACAAAATGGCGGACTATATATTTTTCCACAACTACCTCAATATGGGTATCAAATGAAAGGGCTTGATTCCTAGAATATAGCTCACGATAAAAAAATAAAATCCAAGATGGCTGCCGCAACAAAATAGCTGATTTCATTTTTTTCCGCAACTATCAATGACAGCTCCAAATGTTAAGGTGACAGTTGGGACCCATTTTTATTTATGTTTATTTATTATATTAGTTATAAAATTATATTAGTTATAAAATAACTCGGTAAAAGCTGATGATGTGCCATAAAACCTCCATTTTAATTTAGAAAAAGGCTATAAATTAAAATGAAAATCCAAAACAATATTTAGGTGTGAGATTCAAAAATCTGATCCAAGAGGATGATTTTGACAAATTTTAAATGCCAATTCCTCAAAAGCACAATTGATTTACTAAAGTTAATTTATGTTTTTCTTAATGCTTATGGGCTATTCCATTATCCCTTTAAGATTCACCGTTTATTTTTCAGACAACCCGTATACAACATTTTATCTACAATGGTGATATTTTAAATCCTTTTCCTAAGTATTCATATTTTCATAAAAACTGCTATAGTGTCTTTAAAATCTGACAACAAAATGTCAACTATCTATTTTTTTAAAGCAAAATCACAAGACATTTTTGTAAAAACAAAGTAGCGTAATATGTAATACCAATTTATGGTTTTTAATCCAAGGTTAGTTTATATTTATAAGGTTGTGGCATATCCTCAACTCTTAGGCGGTTCGAGGTCGGGGACGCAAGGAAGGGCACTCCACGGAGAAAAGTTGGCAAGACTGGGTAAAATCAAAGCTGATGGTCAATCCAGTGGCGTCTAGAATTTGCGCATTTTATATTGCATTGTTTTGGAAGTGATATTTGTTGAAAGATGTAATTCCAAATGTTTTTATTTAAAGTAAAAGAATTTACAACTTATTAATAATTAAAAACTGTTGTGTAAACGGTTGTTCTAATAATACAATAAACTGTATATCTCCGGCACTGAACAACATGGCCGAAAAATGGGAGATGTGACGTCATAACACGTCAAAGCAATATGGCCGAATGTCGCGACCTTATATAGACCGACTTTGGTTTTAATGTCAACTAAAAAGTAATGTAAAACCAAACATGGATTTAGCACGCGCAAAACAAAAGTAAAGTTTTCTTTAGTAGAAAACATTCTTTTCTTTTGACTAAACGTTTCCTAAATCTAATTTTCATAAGTATTAACATTTAATATATAGGTTGATTGTTTACCAGAAGTGTCACAAGCTCCCTATCTAATAGAGAATAATATACAACCAACTTGAATTAAATAGACATGAGGTTTTTGGTCTTCCCTCGAGAAACCGATACGAAACCTGTAAGTGGGTGATTTATTTTTGGCCAAATATAGAATGGAAGACATTTTTCTTTTTTCCTTTTGTGTCATTTGCGCTTTGGCGGGTAATAACTTTAACGGTCTGGTTTAGATTAGGGAGGATGCGATAAAGGGAAAAATTTAAATAACCACTGTACTCCAGAAAATTAGGATTTTTTAAATTATTTTTTATCAAAATTAAAGTCATTATCAGTTTTTACAATGGACTCCTAAATTTTATCACGGGCTTGATCGCTCGCTTAATGGGAAAAATCGAGCGCGCATCCATCGACAATATGCGTACAATTTATTCTATTCTTTTCTATTTTTTTTCCTTGGTTTTGGTCCCTTCAGGTCCAATCCACCACTCTCCCCCTTCCGGACTATGCTTTCCAGGGCTTCGTCGGCGGAAAATCTGGATAATCGAACTCGTAGCTCCTAGAAATTTCAAAAAGAAAACAAAATAATTCTGCAATCGATGCAATGCATAAACTGTAGGCTGTCAAACCAAGACCTACTACTGGTGTTACGTATAACCTTCACTTTCACTATTGACAGTTCCCATGGCACGCCCATCTATTTCCCGCCATTTGAGAAATACCTCGTGTTCACCACCAAACAGGATACCATCAGCTTATAGGAATCTTCGCTCACAACGCTTAGATCCAGAAGAAAGATGCCGTCAATTTAGCGTGAATCTTTCCTTGATCCCCGAAGGTAAGAACGTCCGTACGGCACCTCTAACCGCCACTCCGGGAAGAACTTTGTAGTCCTCTACGCACGTCCGCACTGTTCGGAGGTCCAACAAAGAGTCCATGCGTACAATTTTGTTGATACAATATGAGTTTGGGTTAAGAGAACTAATTTAAATTTTTACACCGACTTCGAAAAGAAGTAGGTTATCAATTTATTAATTCGCCATCTATGTTTTTTTGTGTGTGAATGATTACTTTGGCGTTTGTAAACCGATTTTAAAAAAGTAAGTCAGGATCGCAAGAGAAAAGGTACTAGACCGGTTATTTTCCCTCTGCCATACGTTGTTCGTCCGACAAAGCTGTACTAGCGCCACCTATTGGTGTAACGTAAAACAAATAATATAATAATACGAGGGCAGTTTATAAATTGCTATCACATCCTTTAACAAAATTTACTCTCTTCACCGAACTGAAAGAGACTACAGTAAAAAGCACGGGAACCTGTAATTTGACAGATTGTCATTGAGGTCAAGGGATCATGGTTAGTGCTGGTTAGTTAAATCTTTTTTATTTATCTTATGAGGAAATAAAAAAAAAGATTTAAAAACCAGAACTAACCATGACTCCCCAATGTGTCAGTTTTGCATGACCGTCTGTAACGTTTTGAACCAGTCGAATTACACGTCATTGTGCTTTTTAATGTAGTCTTTAAAAGAGATACTGGTAGTGTTTTTTAAGTGTATGTTTATCAATTTATTAGTAATAATAATAAATAAGAAATTAAAAATAAAGTAAAAAGCAAAAACTAAAAATAAAGCTGGGTAATAACATATGCCCTAAACTACTAAATTTGAATAACCAAATAAGCAAAAGCTTTTATACTTTAATACCAGACTTCATTTTTTATTAATTGTTTTTAACTATTTGAGTTTTTTTTTTTTTTTTGAAGTCGGTTTAATTTAAAAAAAAGTATTTATATTAATCCAGTTTTACAAAATATACTTATTAATAAAAGCCGACTTTACAATTTCATTAAACAAATTCGAGAAAAGTTTTTATTCGTCAAGTCGAATTCGAATCAAGACTGTGTATAAGAGATACTGAAACGTGAAAAGTTAGCTTAGCCAACAAACAAACGCCAAAGACATATCTGTTGTGGAAAAAAGAAAGCGAAACAAAGAAGTTTATTGAAAAAGTTTATCCGGTTAGCTTTTATTTCGTGTTTAACGTATTGGAAAAATTCAGTTTTTTTCGGCATATCTCTATGAATTTTCTTTAAAGCTAAACAAGTTTTATTCATTTATAAAAAAATGAGTATGTTCTTATGTTTTGACTAATAACCATATCTCTTTTCATCTAATATTGTTGGAAGCGCAAATATTTTATGCAAAATTATTCTACATTGCATTGAAAATAAAAATATTTTTAAATTTAATTTATTTAAATTATTCTAAGGTATGCTAAGGTTTAGAGAATATCGAGGATTAAACATTTTCTTCGAGCTTTGCAGATTCTAAAATTTTAAAACAAAAGTTTTTTTAATACCGCCAGAGGGCACTTTACCTAAAACTTAAAATTTATTTACATCATAACTTTTTTATTTTGGCAGATATCGCAAAGCTGGGGGCGCCATTTTATAGACAATCAAAAACTTAAAAATAAGGTTCTCTTTATTAAAGTCGATAAACCTCACCGTTTAGGCACCAATAGACATCATCACTACGACGTTTAGGACATATGTTTATATGAAGTTTTTTTCTTATTTTTTGTTGTAGAATCGAAGTTTGTCGGTTGAGTTACTGGACACCCTGTATGCATGTAGACAATTTGATTGAAATTGATGAAAACTTTGATGTCTATTGGTGCCTAAACGGTGAGGTTTATCGACTTTATTAAAAGTACCTTATTTTTAAGTTTTTGATTGTCTCTAAAATGGCGCCCCCAGCTTTGCGATATCTGCCAAAATAAAAAAGTTATGATGTAAATAAATTTTAAAGTGCCCTCTGGCGGTATTAAAAAAATACTTTTGTTTTAAAATTTTAGAATCTGCAAAGCTCGATTTGTGTACCAAATATTAACTGGATTGGTTAAAAAATAAATGCAGTATGGCAAAAAAACAAAAAAAAATTAAACTTTGACGGCTTGTAACTCGAAAACGAATGATATTTTGAAAAAAATTATATGTAGCTCTACCCTTATTTTGTCAAGTAGAATCACCCCCTTAAGTTTCGTGATCGATTTTTAAATCACCCTGTATAGTAATTACTTCCTAATATTCAGTCTAGGGGTATGCAGCTAAGTAAATTTTATTAATCCCAAAAATTTATCAAAATAAAAAAGCTAAGGGCTAAAAAGCTGTATTTCTACTCAATTAGTTTAAATAAAATAACAAACTTGCTTCACAGTCAGTGACATCTTGCATTTAGTTTGGTACCCCTGAAAACCCCGCTGAGCGAAAGTAAACTTTTTTATATATATAAATAGCTTTTTTGGCGAACTTAAAAATAGATTAATGTTTTTCATGTCCGTTTTTTTGCAGCTAATCTGGCAACCCTAATTTTAAATGGCATCCGCGTTTTGTTAGTTAAATATTTGGATTTGCACTCCGTCTGTAATATTCATAATAGAGCCTGTTATGAAATTATAAACATTAGATTGCAATTAGAAATACCTCATATCACTAATTCTATTCTGAAATCTCCCAAAATGGATTTATCATGTGTACCAGGCAAGGCAATTTATTAAGGAAAAATGAATTTAGAAACACAATTATAGGTGAACACGTTAAAAATAAAAATATTTACCTATTTTTTTTTATATATATATATATAACCTTGATATAATTACCTTTTATTAATGTATATATATATATATATATATATATATATATATATATATATATATATATATATATATATATATATCTTTTTAGATAATTTCTTTTCTTGGACCATAAAACGTATATTTTTTTTTGTAGATTTCTCATTGTTTTAATGTAACTTGACGTGTAACAATTATTTTGTACTATGGTTTAAGTGTTTTGACAATTTTATTTTGATAAAGGTTTAGGATGCCAGACGAAACGTCAATAGAAATTGTATTTATACCCCAAGAAATCTACAAAAATATATATATATAATAAAGCACAAGGAAAAAATTCCCTATTGTCTTGGTAAATTATACAAAGTATTTTACTCCCTTTAAAGACAGTTAAAAGAAAACATCCTGATTTTCTATGCTATCCACCACGATTCTCTCCCCAGACCGGTTTCGCCTGCCTTACAGGTACTCATCAGTGAGGCTGTATCGAGTCGTGGTGAATAGCATAGAAAACCAGCGTCTACGTATTAGACAAGTTTCATTGTCCAGCGGTAGGATATTAAATCCTGCCGTTGATGCCCTACTGAAATCGCATTCAGTAAATACGAGCATCAATTGTAGCGGGGTGTCTATGCATGTAATAAAACACAAGGAAAAAATTCCCTACTGTCTTGGTGTATTATACAAAGTATTTTGCTCCCTTTAAAGGCAGTTAAGGACTAAGACAATGAAACTTGTCTAATAAGTAGACGCTGGTTTTCTATGCTATTCACCACGACTCGATACAGCCTCACTGATGAGTACCTGTAAGGCAGGCGAAACCGGTCTGGGGAGAGAGTCGTGGTGGATAGCATAGAAAATCAGGATGTTTTCTTTTAACTGTCTTTAAAGGGAGTAAAATACTTTGTACAATATTTATATATATTTAATTCTACATGAAAAATTTACAATACACTAAACGTCAACTATTGCTTGTTTTAAGGATATCATCAGAATATCAATATACTTATTAACGGTAAAAAGTAAAGTTACAACATTATATTTTGATTATAATTATTTTAAAAAGATTCAGTCACTGTCACATTGATACGTTATATGACATGTAAATAATAAAGTCGTCGTGAATTATTTAACTAATACTGCCAATAATTTAAGTGTAGGTAAACAAAGATTTGTTATTTTTAAGTTTCTTTTTATATCTTGTACCTGGGCGAGGTAATTTTGTGTATACCTAAATATAGTTGAGACACCAATGCATATTCTTATATGAATTAAAAGGTTTTTTCGAAAAGAAAAGTTTATCACAACAAATCTAGTTCACTTTGTATCTACCCAATTACAGTAATGTATTTAATTAACCACTAAGAAAAAACATTAAAAGATTTTCCAAATCCAACTTACAAAAGAAACATATAGCAATGATTAATGAAAATGTTTTTTATATGCAGTCAAACCCCGCTTCAAAACTTCTGGACTACAAAGAACAGCAAAAAAGCCAACAAATGACTTGCTAAAACAAACAGATCAATTTTCTGAAAAAAAACCGAAACAAAGAAAAATATATAAAAAAGTTTTGTAAAAGTTAATCGTGTTGAGCTGGCTTTGTACGAGAAAGTTTGTTAACACGGGACTTAAATACTTGAAGATTTGGGGGGAAGGAAAGACCTCCGTGGGCAGCAGGTTTCACATTCTATAAACTTTAGGGATAAAAGAAGAAACAAAGTGGGAAGATCGAGGCCTGTCTAGTTGGACCGTATAGGGATGCATACGCGCGACACCACGAGTTTCTTTGGTGGGAACCGTGAGTGGAAGAACTATTTTGGACAATTCTTTAGAGCAGAAGCCATGGAAGTACCTATAAAAAAGCGATAAATCCTCCATAGCCCGACGATAAGTAAGAGAGGGAAGACTTTCTGTAGTGAAGGATCATTAATGAGACGAATAGCTCTTCTTTGGATGGAATCAAGAATGCTTAGGGTTGTGGGGGATGCCATGCCCCAGATATGAGAACGATATTCCAAGGAAGTTCGGATTTGGGACACATATAAAGTGTATAAATTAGAAGGGGAAAAATACTTTTTGGCTCGAAAGAGAAATCCAAGCTTCTTTGAAGCTGCCGTGGCTATAGATACAATGTGTTTATGCTAGTTAAGGTTACTTTCAAATGTGACGCCTACGAGATTGAAGGTGTCTTTGCTCTGTAAAACTTGGCCGCTCATAAGTAGAGGATGAGTATTTGATGACTCTTTTCACGACAACGTTGGTAAAGTTTCGGTGTCATAATAACAATTAAGAAGTCTATAATTTTTACCTTAGATTCACAATCACCTACAAAATGTTTTAAAACGATTAAAGCATAACTTGTGCATCATTAAAATTGAAATACAAGCTTTTTCTAATAGAAATAAATTTTATGTATAGCATTAACCTTTCACTAAACATGCAACATTATAAATACAGGGTGTTTTCGAACTACGGTACGAAGCTTGAAGCGACGAGTTTATTTCTATTATTTTTCTTGGTTTTGGTCCCTTCAGGTCCAATCCACCACTCTCCCCCTTCCGGACTATGCTTTCCAGGGCTTAATCGGCGGAAAATCTGGATAATCGAGCTCGTAGCTCCCAGAAATTCCAAAAGAAAACAAATAATTCAACAATCGATGCAATGTATAAATTGTCGGCTGTCAAACCAAGATCTGCTACTGGTGTTACGTATAACCTACACTTTCACTACTGACAGTTCCCATGGCACGCTCATCTATTTCCCGCCATTTGAGAAATACCTCGTGTTCACCACCAAACATGATACAATTAGCTAATAGGAATCTTCGCTCACAGCGCTTAGATCCAGAAGAAAGATGCCGTCAATTTAGCGTGAATCTTTCCTTGATCCCCGAAGGTAAAAAACGTTCGTACGACACCTCTAGCCGCCACTTCGGGAAGAATTTTGTAGTCCTCTACGCACGTCCGCACTGTCCGGAGGTCAAACAAAGAGTAAAAAAAAGTTCTTATAGACATGTGTTCCGAATTACTTTTTTATGAACAAAATAATTTTGAACTGGCTAGAGTTTTAAAAGCGCCTTAATTTATTAAATAAGCGTATCAAATTTCATCTTACTCGGTCAAAGAGTTTTTAAAATATTTAGAAAATACCGTCATTTTAAATTTTCTCGCTTAAGGAATTTAACAAGAAAATAATTAAAATAAAAAAAAATTAAAGGAAAATCAAAAGTCTGCAATGGAATTAAATCCAGCTAAATCGTCTACCACTCACGGTTCCCAACAAAGAAACTCGTGGTTCCGCGCGTATGCATCCCTAGACGGTCCAACTGGACAAGCCCCGAACTTCCCACTTTGTTCGTTCTTTTATCCCTAGAGTTTCTAGAATGTGGAACCTGCTGCCCGCGGAGATCTTTCCTTCCCCCAAATCTTCAAGTATTTAAGTCCTATGTCAACAAACTCCCTCTTACCTCGCTTAAGACACTCACGGTACGTTAGTATTTAGGCTTTTAGCCTTCGTGATTTATCCAAAGATAAAAAAAATATTTGGGGCATTAAATGTACACTTTAATGTGTCCAAACGGCATCTTTGGTAAAATACTGCTAAACTTGGTCACATTTACGTGCCTAAGTGACGTTATAGCTACCCCCCTGGCTTAGTAAATTCCATCTTATAGGAGAGTCATTGAGCAAAATATAAACTTTGGTAAAATACTGAGGATCTTTCTTTCATTCAGTGGCTCTTAGACTATGAGGTGTCATTGTATTTGAAATGTTATGTTAAACTATGAAAATTAGATTAGATACACTGGTGATGCCATTTAAAATTTAATAGTAGCAGTCATTTCCGGTTAAACCAGAAGTAATAGAATATAAGTAAATATGTTTGTCAAATAACATTAAATTAAATTAAATTTCTCTATCATCAAGGGTTAAAAGGTTACTACTAAAAAAAATCGGCAACTCAGCAATAAAGGAAAAAATTCATAAATTTCAACTTCCCCGAACTTCCCATTTCGTTCGTTCTTTTATCCCTAGAGTTTCTAGACTGTGGAACCTACTGCCAGCGGAGGTCTTTCCTTCTCCCCCAAATATTCAAGTGTTTAAGTCCCGTGTTAACAAACTTCCTCTTACCCTGCTTAAGACCCCCACGGTACGTTAGTATTTAGGCTTTCAGCCTTCAGCCTTCGTGGATTGTCAAAAGATAAAATATATATATATCGGTAGAGAGCCTCCAAATCTTGTGTGCACTATTGTGATTTTAGATTTTAAATCAAACAAGGCATTTAAAAGTTATAAAGTGTAAACCTTACTTAATTAAAATGTAGTTTAACTTTATGTTCAAAACATTTCTAACTGAATAAAACATAATTGATAAACAGATAAATCATTTTTGTTTATTATTCCCCAAGGTTTATAATTGGAAAATTGATGAGAATGTTTTCCAAAAACTTTTATGATCAATAATTAATATTGAACGCTGCAACGAAAATAACACTAACCATTAAAATGATCTTAAAAACCCAAAAACCGTTTTGCTAATGGAATTTAAACATTTTTTTATAAGCTTCAATACAAAAATGGTTTAATTTAAATGACCATATATCTTTTACTAGTGATTAAGACAAAAAGAAAAGAAAACGCAAAGAAAAGGTCAAGCTCTAACTTCAAATAATCGATATTATTTGCTGTTAATAATACATTCTACAAAATAATTAAAAGTTTTTAAAGAAAATAAATCATTTTTAATCGCCCTGTATGAGGAAGCAAATCCTTATAAGAATAATTTATACCCCCATTTTATTAACACGCTTTTATTAACTTGGGTTGTAACTATCTATCTATCAATCTATCTATCTGGCTGCCTATGTAACGGAATCTTTAAGCCTAATTTTAACCAACTTCCAGCTATTCGATTTATTTGAAACTTTGCACACGTATTAAGGAAACATGACAATGCAATAATCTGCAAACAGTATCCCGTTATCTTTTTTGGATGGCCAGGAAAAAAATTCCATTATATTATAAAAACAACACCTAGGTTGCCATCTGTTGGCAACATTTCAAACTTTGCTATTAAATGAAGAAGAAATTTTTAGTGGGTTTGCAATATGTTGGCAACGGTCCAAACATTGCCTGGATTGCCATCTGTTGGCAAAATTTCAAACTTTGCTACTTAATGAAGAAGAAATTTTTTAGTGAGTTGCAATCTGTTGGAATTTTTTCGCCATTTTGTCAAGAGTAGCAGAAACTAAAAAATGAAAAATAATTAATAGTTTAAAAAAACTAAAAAACACGCTTTTATATGCAACCGAACTAAAAATTAGAAAATAATTTTTCATTAAAAAAAATATTGTAATTTCATAGTAAAAAGCGTGGGGTGATAAATATATTAAATGTTATAATTATTATATTTGCAAATATCTATGATGGAAAAGTTATGAAAAAATAGTAAAATGCACCCCACGCTTTTTACTATGAAATGACAATATTTTTTTAATGAAAAATTATTTTCTAATTTTTAGTTCGGTTGCATATAAAAGCGTGTTTTTTAGTTTTTTTATTTTTAATATTTTCTTGACTTAATTTGATTGATACGTTTGTTATTTAAAAAAAAAAATAACCATTAAGAAAATCTCGAGGTTATGCGATAATTTTTTAAGGAGTATGTTACTTTCTATTTCACTAGTGTTTTATATGTATATTAAAAATATTCATTCCAATTCAATACAAAAAAAAATTTAAGGAAACATTTTAGGAATATGCAATTCAAACTGCATCAAAAATTTAAAGATTTACACATTTTTGATGATAGTTTTACTGTATGAATAAGTTATAATAAAAAACTTGTTTTCCTAAAACATCTAAATATCATTATCATTATTTGGTTTAAGTTTTAGTTAGTTCAAACAATACAAACCTCTGTATACGAAAAACCTACACCGGTAGCTAGTTATTTTGTGCCTACACTGCCGCGCTAAGCTTAAAGGTGGTATCGCAAGAAATGTTAAAATTGAGAAAATCGCTTTTGAAGTTAATCTAAATTTCCAACTATTTAAAACCATTTAGTAATTTTAGTGTTGCATGGTACTCTTCAGAAAATGCATAACTTAAATTACTAAGGTATTTATTTAAGTGGTACTACTATCAGACCAAAAATATGGCTGATACCACTTTTAAGATCAGTATTCATGTGACGTTTCTGTCCTTGTTGCCTGACTAATGCCCGTTTCCACCGACTTTTTGGGAATTCCCTAACTCTAGGTAGAGAATAACTTACATTAGGTTACCGTTAGTTACTCTTTATCTAGCGGTAGGGAACCCCTAAAATGTTGGTGGAAACAGGTATAAATCTGTTATGGTACAAAAAGAAGTTATAAAATATATTGGGATTTTAAAAATAATATATTACTTACAACATAAATTAGAACAAATTGTAGAAAATCTTATACTAAATACGGTTTTAAACTTTCGGAAATACAAAAAATAAGTGAGAGTAATCTAAATTTTGGATATATTTTAAATATAGGAAAACAGAATAATTGTTTCAGTCATCTATTTCTGTAATTAGATTATGTGCTTCGTTGTTAACTGGTAGAGTTTTCTAGAACACTAAACGATGTTCTGGAATTAACGAAGATACATTTTGAATAATATTGTTTTTTCGTTCTTCAGTTATTCCACGCATTGGTTTTTGTTAAAAGGAAATAAAACTCCATTTTTAAAATATTCACTTTTTAAAAAGTTTAACTCTTTCTCTTCGCTGTCATTGGAAAAACTTGTTTTATAAGTTAACACTTTTTCGCCTCGTTTTGCTCGAATTTGAACGATATCTTTTAAGTAGATTCGAGGCTGTATTTTTTTAGTTTATAAGTGGATGAGCAGTCTGGCCATTCGTAAAAATTAGTTGCCGTAACAACATTAACCTTTTTATTATTTGCGTTCCGAACAACATTAACAAAATCTTGAAAATCATACAATTTTGGATTTTTACGCATAGAAAGTTCCACTTGGTGATGGAAAGTGTCCGCAGACATGAACGTATGCCCAGGTTCAAAGTATTTAATTACAATCTGTTTGGTTGCTGTTTCTAAAGAATTAACCATAAATAAGAGAAAAGAAAATAGACTCCAATTTTTATTTTGCGAGGAGCAATTATCGACCCATAAAATTACATTCTCAAAGTCACGCATTTCTAAAAAAATGAGTAATATGCACTTATTATATCATCTTTTTGTCTTCCTGCTAATCCCTCGTGCCAAACTATAGCAACTGGGGTTAAATGCTTCTGCTTTTCGCCTAAGGGTACGAAACTTTCATTAAAGGCTATTATTCTTGGACAAAAATTACTCTCTTAAACATTTCGAGCCTTGGTAACATAATAACCTTTTGTAAATCACCAGAAAAGTATACTGTTGTTTCATCAGTACCCTCCGTATCCCTCCTATAAGCAGCTCGGGCTTCTGTTGCTTTTTTCATATGTGTTTGCCACAAAATGCATTTATCACACTCCAAACTTAAATTTTCCTTATTATGATCTGCATGATGTAAATTAAAAGTTTCGCATGCTTCGCATTGCTCATGACCAAGCCTGGTGAAAGATATATTCATTTCTTTTGAGACTATACTTCGATATATTTCATATGAGCAACCAACATTATGTTTTTCCTTAAAATCTGTATACATAGCTTAAATGGTTATGTCACTCGGCAGATATCGTTTGTTGGGGGCATGCTCCCGGCGATAATGGGATACCTCCAAGACACCTCTATGTTGGTGTAACAAAGCTTAAACGTGGTAACAACCGGCATTTCTGTATTTACCACATTATCGTTTTGAAAATGTGTTTAAAAATGGATATGAAGCCTAGCTTAGAAGTGGTATATTTAAATTATTTTGTAAATACCACTTTATAGTTAGGAAAATTGTTCATGCCACCTTTAAGATAACAATAGATGCCTTTTTGGATATACCACAATTTTCATAGGTCATTTTTCAGTTTGCTTATAGGTTTTACCACTTTTAAGGTATGGCAGAAGGTGTAATTTTAAATACCCTTTCATCTTTTGGGTCTAACTCAATTTTGACCCAAAGTGGAGATACCACCTTTAAGCTTAGCAGGGCAGTACACATATTAGCCAATACTTTACAATTATCAAAATTCCAACTATTTCAACAAAACCAAACAAAGGGTAGACAGGCCATTCAGGATGTCTTTAAAAGGTGCGAATTTTTTTATATTTTTGTTAATAATAGGTGCCCAAGCAGCAAGCTGACGTCATTATGACGTCATTTTTAAGTCATTTTTGGTTATAGGATGTCATTAGACCAAAATTATTACGTCATTTTAATGACGTGTTTTTGACGTCGTTAAAGTGACGTCTTTTCGACGTTATTCTTTTGTCATACTAGCTCATAAAAATCTAATGACGTCATGTAGACTAATAATTTTACAAAATTGAAATGGGAAAAAACTCTACCGATAGATGGCGCAATGAACAATAAACTACTACATTTATTCAACATCTTCTCTTTTTATCGCCTACACCGTACCTATGAGACCAAAATAATTCGAGACCGGTCTGCGGTTGGTAATGTCAATTAGCTTCTGTAACATATTCTACGTAAAAAAAGGTTAACCTGATAAAAGGTAATTTAAGCAGCCATTTCTGAGATATCTAGATTTAAAACAATCACTTGCTTCATGGCCTGGTTTAAGCTACACAGGGTGTTTCAAAATTGATTGCAAATTTTTAGAGTGTGAATCCTAAAGTGACTTTAAAAATAAATGTTTTAATAAACATATTACCCAAATAACTTACCTTTTTAGATAAAAGGGGTAAAATTTTTAGAAAATAAACCTTTTTATTGCTTTTTATCTCCTAAGTATAGCTATTTAGGTCATGGGTTTATTTGAACTTTTCTTTTTAAAATCACCCAAGAATCCACACTTAATTAGATTGGCATTTAATTCTTAAACATCCTGTGTAGCTTAGACCTGGCCATTCAAAAAATTTTATTTTTAAATCTAGATATCTTAAAAACGGCTGCTTAATAGTTATTTACATTACAAGGTGCGAAAGTTTACTTTTTGGTGTGAGGAGAGGCTATTTAAAACCTCCGAACACACGAAAGGCCTTTCGCATCATGTAATGTATTATATTTTTTTGCTACTGTTCTATGTATCACATAATTTAATAATCATTAACATCAGGTTTTAATAGAAATATCAGAGATTTTAAAATTTTACCTGTTAAAAATTAATCCATAGCAACACATTTATTGTTGACATTGTCTGTCATCAGCACTTGTCAGATATTGAATTATTGTTAGTTTGGTATAAATCCATTCCCATTTTAAAATGTTAAATGAATATGAAAATGGCATCCAAAAGGCAGCTGACCATGCGTGTGCCTCACTTCTGCCAGACAAATCTAAAGAGAGGTACCATCAAACATATAAATCGTTTTCTGAATGGCTGGCTACAAAAAATGTGGGGCGGATTGACAAGAATGTGATGTTGGCGTATTTTCAAGAAAAATCCTAGTCTTTATCACCACCAAACCTCTGGTCTGTATATTCCATGCTCAAGTTAACAATTTCCGTAAACAAAAATCAAGATATTTTGGAGTTCAAGAAACTAGTTGCTTTTATTAAAAGGAAAAACGATGGTTATGAGGCAAAAAAGTCAAAAAATTTTAAAAAGAAGAAATCATAAAGTTTTTACTTAACGCGCCTGATCAAAGTTACTTAGCAATGAAAGTAATAGCCATTATGGGAGTGGCTGGGGCATGCCGGACAGACGAAATATACAGAATGAAGATAAGTGATGTAGAAATAAGAAATGACGTGGCTATAGTAAAAATAGTGCAGTCTAAAAATAAAGCTAAAAGAAACTTTGTAGTAACCAACGATGAAGGCTTAGTTCCTTATGTCAGATTTCTACAGGAATATATTAAGCTGAGACCAAGGAATGCTCTAGATGAGCGCTTATTGTATCGTTATGAAAGAGGTAAATGTGTTAATCAAGTAATTGGAAAGCACACTATTTCCAATGTACCTAAAGAAATTGCAAAGTTTTGAAGCTTGAAGACATCAGTAGATACACTGGCCATTCTTTTAGAAAGAACGTCAACTACGTTCCTTGCCAATGCTTCGGATGTCGATATTTTGGACTTAAAAAGGCATGGAGGTTGGTTACTTTTTATAAATAAATCCTAATATTTCCCACAAGCATATTTTCTTTTTTTACTCTTACTTTTTTGTCCAGGCGCTGAAAATATTACTTTCGTAGCTACCAACGCTTAGCAACCAGGTAACACGAAGGTTCTCTTTCGTTATCATTCGCGTTGCTAGGACTACAAAGTTTTCTTATTTATACAGTAGTAGAAAAATTAATTTTTACCAATTATACCTTTCTTATGTAAAATATGTTAAAGAATAGAAGTTTAATACTGAGTGACTTAAAAAAAAATATTTTGTTTTCTATTTGTGCGATATACCGCAGGTGGCGCTGTTTAGAGTTTATAATAAACTTCCTACCAAATTCAAATTTTTTACCTCCCAAAACCCTCTAGCCAAATATTATAAAAACACATATAGTAAACAAAATTAATTAACAAAAAACTAAAACAAGAATACATTTTTGACACCCTGTATCTTTGGGGTTTAAGAATTTGTGAATTTTTCCGCACCTTTTAAAGACACACACAAAGTATATTAAGTTTATAAACGTTTTTTTACACATGACACAAATATAAAAGTTTCTTTATGATTGTAATAAGACAAAAAGTATCTTCTCTGCTGTCTACCAACTTAGAAAATGCCATTCGTTTTCCCTATGATCGTGCTTATTATTTTATTTTCTCATTTGTTGTTTCTAGGAAAGGTACTCAAAACATAAATACTACATAAATTCTAATAATGGATATTTGAATTTCTTCCAAAATATCCATCTGACAGCTGATGCTATAAAGAATTCATTGCTTTAGTCCCCAGGGATAGTGTGGATAAAATGTATGGTGCGTTTTAGTAAACGTATATAAAAACTCGTGGGTAGTAGAATATTTTCACTAGGGAACATTGTTATTTTGTTGAAGTAAACTTATTTTCAAAAAAAATCTATTTTCCTACGACCACTTGTGAAAATAGCAAATAGCACACTGGTTTCATGCATAGAAAATGCGTTATATCACACTAGTGTTGCAAAGTACTTTACAGCACTAGTGTTGCAAAATACTTTACAACACTCGTGTGATACATATTATGATGTCATTCTAAAAACTGCTATTGGTTTTGCAAGTGACATATTTATTGTAGTGACAGTAAAAAAAGCTTTTTACTTACCTTAAACAGTAGAACCCAAATTAGCGAAAATCATCTTATTGACGTTAAGTTACTGCACAGTATAAGCTTTCTTCCAATATTGAAAAGAGTAATAATAACATTTCCGAAAAATAAAAACATAAACAAAAATAGACATAACCACAAAAAACAACTTTCACTGACAGCTCGCTCAGTGGCACAGTGTTGTCAGGTAAGTAGATCAAATTAAAAATCTCCCTTCTACCTTTGAGCACGCACCTTATAGAGGCAGCCTTGCCGCTTGACCGTTCGACTTAAAGCGCCAGAGAAAAAAGCCTATAGATCAAATTCCTTTCTCTCTTTCTTCGTGTACTCAAACAACTAGTTAAATCTTTTTTTTAATCCCTAATTAAACCTAAGGCTAATACACACTTTATGAATCCACTTTCTTTTATCCATTCATAAATAGAATCAGACCCTTCCGACGTTGCCAAATGCTTTCCATAAATGCTTTCCATATTTTGCATGGTAACTGACGTTTGGTAGTCGATTTTTTCTTACTTTTAGGACTTTAGGTTATGCATTTACAATTTTCATATTTTTATATTTTTTCTTAAAAATATGAGGAAAAACTGTAATTTTTACTTAATTTTACATGTGATGTTCAGTTTCATTAACTCGTTTTACCAATTTTACCCCACCCAGCACCCCTTTTCACTCCCCGGTCCCGTGAGTTTGTTTACTGATATTTTTTAAAAAACGGAATATTTTGGATATGCACCACTTACATTTTATTTAGAAGAGTGTCTACAATATGTAAGTATCGATAATTTTAAAAAACCCTTATAATAGCAGAAAACCGTATTAAACAGTTACCGTTATTACCTAACAAAACCATACAATTTTTATTAAGTGGGGGCCTTTTTAAATTCCAAAATGAGAAAAGTTATATAATGCTTCTAGGTAGGTGATTTTCGATGTAAAAATATTGTCAAAACAGTATAATAGAGCAGTGAGGAAAAGTACATATCACACTAGTGTTGCAAAGTAAATATCACCCTAGTGTTGCAAAGTTCTCAATTGTTTTTATTTTTTCTGAACAGACAAACTTAATTTTTTTTTTTTTGGTGAATAATTTGTGGTCGTAGGAAAAATAGTGTACAGTACTCGTGTGAAATTAGTCATTTTCCACACTTGTAATGTAATATACTATTTATTTTATTATGTGTGACCAAAAGTCGGTCTATATAAGGTCACGACATTCGGCCATATTGCTTTGACGTGTTATGACGTCACATCTCCCATTTTTCGGCTATGTTGTTCAGTGCCGGATATATACAGTTTATTGTATTAGTAGAACAACCATTTACACAAGAGTTTTTAATTGTTATTAAGTTGTAAATTCTTTTATTTTAAATAAAAACATTTGGAATTACATCTTTCAACAAATATCACTTCCAAAACAATGCAAAATGAAATGCGCAAATTCTAGACGCCACTGGACTGATCTTCAGGTTTGATTTTTACCCAGTCTTGCCAACTTTTCTCCGAGAAGTGCCCTTCCTTGCGTCCCCAACCTCGAACCGCCTAAAAGTTGAGGATATGTCGCAACCTTATAAATATAAACTAACCTTGATGTGTGACCCCTTGTGACTTATTAGTTTAGATTTGTACGGGAGTAACTAAAAATCGATTTAAAAATTCAGAGCGGTGATTCTACATGATTGTACAGGGTGTCCCATTTTGGTTGCAACAACGGAGTATCTCACTCATTAAAGATGGAACCTTGCGGTTTCCGAGAACCAAGCTACTTTTTGGTAAAACAAATAATGCCATAAACAAAGCCATCATCCTAGCTCCTGAGATACAGGGCGATTTTGAAAATTTTGCATATTCAGATACTCTTTGTATCTCAGTTGGCTAACAATGTATCAAAAAGGTAAAAGCGTATTCTTATGTAACTTTTACGTAGAATGCAGCGATGTAGTCAGAATTTTCCATATAATCTTGTTTTAAAAATATTGACCAATGACGGGATCTTTAAAATGGAACACCCTATATATATATGTATGTGTCAAAAATAACTTTTTTTTTACAAGCAAAAATATATAAAACTTTGTGTTTATTTTTATGAAAACCCAAATAAATCCCAATATTTACAATTTACATCCAGAATTTTGCAGTAAGCCATGTAAACAATTTAGTTAACAGTTTTTTTTTCAACTTGAATATTGTAGTGTTGATTACGGTACAAATTTCAAAATTGGATTGTGCATTTTAATTTAATAATGTTTTTTCTTTTGTTACATAAATCTACATAGGTATGTAGCACTTAGACGAGCAACAGTAATAATTTGAAAATAGTTTTTATTAAATAATTTTCTTGAATTATTGTTAGCATAATTTAATTAGTTAATTTTTAATTCAGAAAAACATTAAAAAAATGTATTAGAAATTAGAAACCATAGTTTCAACAAAAAAAATGTGTTGCAATAATTGAAAATGTCAGTAAATATAATAAATTAATAGGTAATTTAATATTAATATATCTATCTTAAGAAGTTTCAGAATTATGACTATCCTACTATCAAAAAATTATTTTAAATTTTACATCATTTACTAATTCGACACGAGCGCGGCGTGCGGAAATTTTTTTTTCCCGCACTCATTTTTTCCCCAATAATTTATTTATATAAATATTAATAAATTTGTAATGAAATGAAGTAATCCAAGTTTCGTTTTAAAATTTTGATAGATTGTGGTTAAAAATAAAATTTAAAGAATGTATAAATTGTCTTTTTTATGCTTTTAGAAAAATATTGATCCTAACTCTTGCGAAAGTAACTTTCCTGCATGTAACTGCTTGCCGGGAAAATATAACTTTCGCACTTAATAAGATAATAACTATTAATAATTTTGTATGATTTAAAATTGAAAGTACAAATGTCATTTCGGTAATTTTCAGAAACCTGCGGCAACTCCGATTTTAACGAAATTTGGTATACGGGGTTTTTGGGACGCTAATCACGAATCTGAAAGATTTTTTGGCGGAAACGTTTCGTTCTCGAGATATTCATCATCAAAGTTCAAATTTGAGCTAAGCTTATTTTCACTATATTCCCCCTTTTTTGCACACAATTCTTTATTAAAAGCTAAAGAATCACACAATATTTGATTTTCACCTTTTAAAACCCCGTTTTTCTACGTTTTTTACATTATTTTTGCATTAAATTGCGTGGCTTTTCTTTGATAACGCGGAAACCATACATACACATAGGGCTTCATGGCACACTGGGATTGAAATGATTCAAAGTATAGCTATGCGATTTAATGCAAAAATAATATAAAATACGTAAAAAACGGGGTTTTAAAAGGTGAAAATCAAATATTGTGTGCAATTTTAGCTTTAAATCAAGAATTGTGTGCAAAAGAAGGGGGAATATTGTAAAAATAGGATGTTTTAATGTCAAGTCTGATGATGAATATCTCAAGAACGAAACGTTTTCTGCCAAAAATTCTTTCAAATTCGTGATCAGCGCCCCAAAAACCCCCGTATACCAAATTCTCGTCAAAATCGGAGTTGCCGCAGGTTTCTAGAAAATTGCCGTCATTTCAATCAAGTAAACTGAGAACACTACCAAACCAAACGTTTATTTAGTACAATTAAATCCATTTGTACGCCTAAGTACACATGCAACATATATTTAACACTTTGCATATTCAATTTAAAACATTGTTTTAATTGAACCTCGCATTGTTCGGTACTTAAAAGTTTTGCTTGCTGTATTATGCATAACGTTACCGTAATCAAATTACTAAACATTATATTGCAATTATGGGAAACCGAATACTATTCAGAAAGTTTCCTGAAATTAATCGCTTGTGTGTTACCGTGGGTGGGGCTTTGTTTGGAACTTATTTTATTTCAAATATATCAATGAGAAAATAGGTATTTTAATACATGTTAAACAAAAAGTAATTTGTTTCAAGTAAACATGAATTTTATATTATCCTTTGGGTGAGAAAAACACATATTTTTAAAATAGTATATTCCTGTAAAACTTACATTACAAAATTATTATGATACAAAAGTTTGTCCTAAAATCTTGGTATATAGTAGAAAAGAAATAAGTATTTAACTTATTTTTTTTATCAACACAGGTAAATCTCGCGACAAGCTTTAATATTATATTACTTGTGTAACGACTTAACTGCAACGACTTTATTAAAAGCTTGTTTTTAAATTAAATTTTATTTTTAATTTGTTTAAACTTACTTTTAATTTACGATTAAGCGTTTGCATCGAGAATAGCAATGATCCCAGGTAGGCATTTTTTTTCATCTTTGGACAATCCACGAAGGCTAAAAGCCTAAATACTAACGTACCATGTAGGCTTAAGCAAGGTAAGAGAAAGTTTGTTAACACGGGACTTAAAAACTTGAAGAATTGGGGGAGAAGGAAAAACCTCCGCAGGCAGTAGGTTCCACAATCTAGAAACTCTAGGGATAAAAGAACGAACAAAATGTGAAGTTCGGGGCCTGTCTAGTTCGACCGTATAGGGATGCATACGTGCGACACCACGAGTTTCTCTGTTGGAAGCTGCAAGAGGAGGAACTATACTGGATAATTTGTCGGAGCAGAAGCCGTAAAAGTGTCTATAAAAGAGCGATAGATCTTCCACAGCTCGACGATGGGCAAGAGAAGGAAGTCTTTGAGTAAGTAAAGGATCATAAATGAGACAAACAGCTCTTCTTTGAATGGCATTAAGAATGCTGAGGGTTGTAGGGGCATGCCATTCTCCAGACATAAGAACAATATTCCAGAGAATGTCGAATTTGGGACACATACAAAGTGTACAAATTAGAAGGAGAAAAATACTTTTGGCTCGGCATAGTGTCTATACACATTAACGTAGTCATGCAAACAAATTTTCCATTCCTTATTTAGTCTGTTATGAGCAATATTGTGTGTAAACGGCCTACACAAACATAGTGTAATAAGATAATGCGCGTTATATTTACCCTTGTATACTCTGGGGTGTTGTATGGTAAAACATTATTCTTTTATATTCTCTGTAAATTCTAGTTCTTGTTTAAGGCCATTGTAAACAAAAAACAAATATTTTAGCCCTTATCATATACTTATTTATACAAGGAGTCAAAAAATGTAGGTAGGAAAATTTATGCGTAGATTTTACATCAAAAAATATAAAGAACAGGTTATACAGGGTGATTCAAAAATCGATCACGAAACTTAGGGGGTGATTTTACTTGACAAAATAAGGGTAGAGCTTCATATATTTTTTTTTCAAAATGTCATTCGTTTTCGAGTTACAAGCCGTCAAATTTCAATTTTTTTTTTTTTTGTTTTTTCGCCATATTGTATTTATTTTTTAACCAATCCATTTGATACTTGGCACACAAATCGAGCTTTGCAGATTCTAAAATTTTAAGACAAAAGTACTTTTTAAAATACCGCTAGAGGGCACTTTACCTAAAACTTAAAATTTATTTACATCATAACTTTTTTATTTTGCACAGATATCGTAAAGCTGGAGGCGCCATTTTATAGATAATCAAAAACTTTAAAAAATAAGGTACTCTTTATTAAAGTCGATAAACCTCACCGTTTAGGCACCAATAGACATCAACGTATTCATCAATTTCAATTAAATTACCTACATACATACAGGGTGTCCAGTAACTTAACCGACAAACTTAACTAACCGATTCTACAATAAAAAATAAGAAAAAAACTTCATATTTCATTTTTTTTTTAATATTTAACACACCGTAGTTCAAAAACTAAGACGTTTAGGACATTTGTTTATATAAAGTTTTTCTTATTTTCTGTTGTAGAATCGCCCCTCATTTTGTTGTCAAGGCCAACTAGAAGCCGAAATAAACCGTACTTAAAAGCATTGTTAAAATAAATAAATATTAAATTCCTAATATTTTAAAACCTGAATTTTTGATGCTTAATAGAATAAGGTAAAAAAAAGGGGTTTCCATTTAAATAAAATGACTTTTAAGGTTTTTGTCGCAATAACTTTTAACGATTATTTTTGACCACTCTGTATTTATCAATTGTGAAAATATCAATACAGTCTACTAAAAAGTTCTTTTTACAAGGAACCCAACCCCAACTCATATAAAAGGCTTTTGTTTAGAAGGAATTGATGGTTATGTAATGGCTTGCAAACGTCATTTTGACATAAAATTTGACATCAGTCAAAAACGGTTGGACTTAGGTATAGAACATTACACATAAATTATGTTTAAAATTTCACGCAGAATCTAAAAAATAATTAATAAATAGGGTGTTCCATTTAAAATAAGGAAGTTGACATTAACTTCCGGTATAACTGGAAGTGGTAGAGAAATTTTAGTTGTATGGCCCCACTGGCTTTATAATGTTATCAAATTTTCAAAATTGTCCAAAGTGTACTTTTCAAAAAATCGATCGCGGCAGTTCCCGGTGGGACACCCTGTATACTGGCCAGAAGGGGCAAGAATAAAAGTTTTAGTAGAAGACCTTTTTTTCAATTATTACCTCACTCTAAAAAGTATTTCATGGCTTTATGGGGTGCCTAGGACATCATTTGAAAGTTTTAAGTTGAGGACACTTTTTCCTTTTTTTTCCTTAATTTTTTTTGCTTACTGACTTTTTTTCACCCTTTCGGGGTCATCCCACCCAGGTTCGACGACCGCCCCCTAGGTGGTACACTGCAGCCTGAAGGCTTATTGTACCTTGACCCCTACTCCTTCTCATTCACACACCATTCATTCCATAACTTGGATGGTTGTTGCTCGGTCCGCATCCCCGAGCAGAACACCGTGTGCCGTTGCCCAAAACACCGCCGTTGCCGGACACCCATCCAAATTATGGGCGCGCATTTCACTGCTTAACTTCGGAGATCGACGCTTGCCGATACAACCGAAGCAGCCACAAGCGCGCCTTGCTTACTGACTTAAAAGTATTTTATGTTTTACCCATCTATTATTGATCTGTAATACCTTAGAAACGGAATATGTTATGGTAGCAATAATACCTGCTATCACACCTAGGGCATTATAAGCGGGCATTATAATAATGCCCGCTTATTATGCCCTAATGCGCTAATATGGAAATTTTATTGTTTATCCAATTTTATTTCTTTCACAATAAAGATCAAGTTTATACAAATATATGTATTAAAATAAAATCAATAACTTACCAGTTCCTGAAAATATGCTATTAAAACGGTTTCGGTTATTTGAAGAATTGCGTTCGCATCTTTCCAAATACCAAATATGCCATACTCCCGATCATACTGTTGCCTTGATTTAACTGGCAAAAGATTTTCGATCGCTTTTATGGCCCTTTCTCTTATATTTTGTGAAATTTATTCCATTTTGAGCAAATCGTTAAATAAAAAATGCCAACTGACTAACTGATAGAAAAATCAAAGTCAAACTTAACACCAGTCATTATCTACTTACGTATACAGGTACATGTGCAACTTATTTTTTATATTGCGAATAAATAATGTAATTACTCATTGAAATTCTCTTTTTTGGGTAAAACATAAAGCATTGTATGCACCACGGGCTTTACTGGACTATAATGCCCTCAGGTCGAAATCTATTTCGACCTTCTGGGCATTATAGTCCTAGTAACGCCCTTGATACATAAATAGCTATAATGGCCTTATGGGACGCCTAGGATATTATTTATAAGTTTTAAGTTAAGGACCTTTTTTTTGCTCTTCAAATTTTTTTACATTACTGATTTAAAAGTATTTCATTGCACGTGTAGGACACAAAAGGCACGCCATAACTGCTCTAGAAGTTATGGCTTATGTAACAATTTATTGACACCCGGTATAAGATATACATAAATTAAATTAAGCTTTTGTCTTAATGTAAAATATGAGTTTTAGCTCTTTCGACAGCTCTGTTTTTATGCGCTGTCATTCTATAAATCCTGCTGGTAATTTAATTATTTAAATTTAGGGTTGCTCGAAATTTTACCCCCATAAAATGTGTTACGATGTGATATCTCTTTTGTTAAAATTATTTAGAATTTCGCTGGTGTTAATCAAAACAAGACGACGGACGGGAAGTTTAATTATGTGATGTAAATAAAAGTTGGGCCCATATTTTTATATAGGATCAAGCCTGTAAATATTTTATGCGAAGGCAGAAAGATCTCCAGAATTTTACTGTATTTTTTTGTTTAATAGCGAACATGACTGTGTTATGAAAATACACAAGGTGTTCAGATACCTTAGGCCGTGTTTATGTCGGAGAGATTTTAAGCGAGGTTGGCAGCGCGGCTTGACCAAAGCACCCTTATGTTTCTGTACCATAAAAGGTGATTTTGATGACCCGCGCTGCTACACTGAAAGAAAACAGTTAATTAAACTACCTTTCAGTTGCTTTGTCAATAACCATTCTTTTATTTTTAGGTAACATAGCTACTTTTTTAATAATGATATTAGATTGATCTTTCGAGAACTATTAAAGTTGTCTTTCTGAAATCAAGGTATTACTGTTAATAAATGTCTGCATAACACTAACTAGTTGGTTTAGTTACAATCCATTTACGTGTTAATAAAATCTTACCAGATTTACTATTATGTTGCGGTTTAATTGTGGTAATTAAGTTTATTATTTGTGTTTATTAAATGCATCAAATAAAGTTTTCATTAATAAAGGCAGAAAAGACCTTCCTAATACTATTAGATATTCAGGTATTACAAGTGGGCGCTTTAATAATCATAACTAAAGCCATTTAGCTAGATATGAATCGTTAAAAATCGATATACTTCGGTAGCGCTCGTCAACGGAAAGTCTTCCAAAAGAGGCGCACGTTCTTGCTGGTATTTCAGTTTTGTGCTTCGTGTGGTTTGGGTAGGGTAGGTTTTTCTTGGCTGATTATTTTACGGACGCCATTTGACTGATTCCAAAATGGCGCGTGTAAAAATCTTAATTTATTTAAAAACCAAATATTTTATTTCGTTTTTCTATGTTTTTGGTTTGGTTTAGCGTTATGCAGTTTTATAATGGCCTACAAACGTACTTTACAGGAATGGGGAAGTGTTATAGAAGCTTTTAAAGGTAAGCATTAAAAAGATTTGCAACTTCTTAATTAATATTGGTAATTATTTATTCTTTTATTTTTTCGATTAAAAAAAATACTCACTTGTTCTAGAGGCAGTTACTGACATAAACCCTTCAAGGGAGCAAGAAAATATCGTTTTTTTTTATTTATTTATGAATCAACAAACTTTCGGGACCGCGAAGTGAATTGTGTGCTGGGCGAACCTTTTCCTGTTCCGTGGCTGGGCGGGGTAAGCCCATGGTAAAAGACGATGTAAAGTGAATGTCCAGAAATAAAAGCAGGTTCAATAGGTTTTGCGGACACAAGTTTTTAAATTTTTAAATGTTCAGTCATAAATGGCAATTATTTAACAGTTATATTTTTTGCAAAACGTGAATATTTCGCTTTTTTTTATGTGCTATTTAGAATGCCTATTTTATAATAAAATTTCAGAAACTGCTTAAATTTTGTCAAGCAAAACGTAATGAACCCACTTTAATTTCTAGACATTCACTTTACCATGGTTACACCCCGCCCAGCCACGGAAGAGGAAATGGTTCGCCCAGTAACCCAATTTTAATCGCAAAATAAAAGAATAAATAATTACCATTATTAATGAGGAAGTTGCAAATCCTTTTAATGCTTAGTTTTAAAAGCTTTAATAGCAATTTGATTAAAGCGTCATTCCGTTAAAGTAGGTTTGTTGGCCATTATTAAACTGCACAACGCTAAAACAAACCACAAACATAGAAAAACGGAATAAAATATTTGGTTTTTAAAAATATATATTTTTTACTCGTTTATCAGTCAAATGGCGTTGGTAAAAATAATAAGTTAAAAAAAAACTTACCTTTTCCACTTATCACACTTATCTCGTAATACATACCTATACATACAAATTTATAGATTTTAATTCCTAATACTTCTCCATATACTCCGTTGACCATATATATTTTATAAATTTAATTTGCTACAGGAACTAGAGCTTATTTGCTGAAGCAACTAAAGCCATATACTACAATAACTAAGACTTATACAGGGTGTCTCGAAAGGTAAGGTCAAAAATGGTAGAAGTGATAGAGTGAGCCAAAATAATGTTAGTACTTCATATAAAAAAGGTCTATCGCGCTTCTTAGGGAGTTTTTGACGTTTAAAGTAAGAATTAAAGAAATGTATTTCATTTATAACTTTTAAACGGTTGCCCCAATAATAATTATATTTGGGCATTTAAATAAACTCATACCAGTGTTTTTTTCCAGAGGCAAATGATAGCGCAGCAATTCATAATTATACAGGGTAAGACGAATTTTTTTCGTTTATTATATGCATATTTTACAGAGATTAAAAATTTGACATTTATGTTTGACCGTTTAATTCCTTCATCATTTTTGTACAAAAAGGTATACCTTATGTAAATCGATATCTTGGACCATTCTTCATAAAATCGCATTTTAAAAACCAGACATACCCCTATTTTGTATATAACAAAAAATCCATTTTTTGAGGAAAATATTAAAATATGGTTTAAAAAATTAAAAATGGTGTTTAAAGGCCTTTGAAACTTTATAACACAAATAAAGACTGTTTTTTAAAAATTTTACCATATTTTAATAATTTTCTCAAAAAATTGATTTTTTATTACATACAAAATGGGGGTATGTCTGGATTTAAAATGCGTTTATATGAAAAACGGTCCAAGGTATCAATTTAAATAAAGTATACCTTTTTTGTACAAAAATGATAGAGAAATTATACGGTCAAACCAAAATGTAATTTTTTTACCCCTGTAAGAAATGCATGAAATAAACGAAAAAATTCGTCTCACCCTGTATAATTATGACTTACGGCGCATCATTTGCCTATGGACGAGTTAATTTAAATGCCTAAATATCATTATTATTGTGGCAACCGTTCAAAAGTTATTAATGAAATACTATTTTTTATATTCTAACTTTAAACCTCAATAACTCCCTAAGGAAGCGCAATAGAACTTCTTTTTTATATGAAGTACTAACATTATTTTGGCTCACTCTACCACCCCTATCATTTTTGACCTCACCTTCCGGACACCCTGTATATTCCAGCAAGCTACATTTTTTGCTACTTTAATTAAAGCTTAGGTATTACCCTAAGTCCTAAAAATTATAACCATACAAAAGCTCTTTAGTTAAGTCCATTAACATTAAAATATTGATCATAATGTTGAAATAGTAATACTGATAATAAGATTGAATATCAGTCACAACTAAGTCCATTGAGCAGTAAAAAGTAAATGACTTAATTACCATAATGTCATGGACTAACAGCGGTAACTAGACGACTTTAATAACCACACTACCAATGTCAAATAATGGTCGCTAACATATCAGATATTTTTCGGTTATTAAGCCAACTTAGTTATAGTAACTAATTTGGAAGTAGAAAGTCAACTTTAATAATGGCATTAACTGATCTTATCTGTCCCCTATTTAACTGAGATAATTTAGTTATGATTATTAAAACTTTAATTATGGTTGCTAGAAATTTCTCTCAGTGTAACCTCGGCCCTCGTTGCTCGACCATAAACACACACTTGGGCACTAGGCCGATCTGAGTGCTGTTTTTATATGAAGACAATATCTTGCAGGAAAAGTGCAAATATTTTAGGGGTATAAAAATAAAAAATAAAAAAACTCAAAAAAATCAAAATTGTCAAATAGCATATTCTTCAATTTTACCAAGTTCCAGGACTCCATAAAACAATACATCATGTAAAACTTTTCATATTATCATACATTATTTAAATGATAAATCTGGGCCAACTTGCTTATTTTCAATTATCTTAATGAATTTAACTTAAAAAAAATAAAAAATAAAAATAAAAAGCTGTTTTCGGTCAAAAAAATTAAATAAAATTTTATTTAATGCATTTTTGCTAATTGTATAAACAGTTGCGGTTTAAAAAAACTATTCTATTCTATTCTATTCTATTCTATTCTATTCTATTCTATTCTATTCTATTCTATTCTATTCTATTCTATTCTATTCTATTCTATTCTATTCTATTCTATTCTATTCTATTCTATTCTATTCTATTCTATTCTATTCTATTCTATTCTATTCTATTCTATTCTATTCTATTCTATTATATTATATTCTATTATATTCTATTCTATTCTATTCTATTCTATTCTACCCGTACTAAAATGTATTGTTTAAAATGAATAGATAATTAAAAAATTATGTTATTCGTTATGTAAATAAATTAACGACTTAATTTTTAAAGAAAGTTTTACATCTAAACGGTTGGAATTTTCGACTAAAATAAAAGGCACCTTTTAAAGGTCTCGTATAAGTCTGTTAAAAACTTGCGAAAAAATAGAGTAGGATATTAACGCAAATGTTATTTTCTTTGAATTTAAACTGCTTTAATATATTTATAAAACCTTAAATGAATGGGGAATTAAAATATTTGTACCTTTCATTAAATACCGCACTTAGCTTAACCTAGTTCTTGTTGCCTTTGAGAATACTTCACTTTAAAATGAGAACTTGTTCGGCCTTTCTGTATATCGTTGCGACATATTTAATAATAACGACTTCTAGTAACTATCCTATCACTTCACAGTAATAGTATAAAAATTAAAATCATAAAGTGGCATTTCACATTCGCTTCCTGAAAAATTTCCGCAGAATAGGTTTGTTTCGGTGGTTAGTTCAAAATATATGCACTAAACATCCATTATATTTCTATTCACTTAACATTTGCATATAAATTGATGAAAATATTTAAGATTTCTAAAATATCAAAAACCGATCATGACAATCATTATTGGCATTTTTTTTATCTTTAGACAATCCACGAAGGCTACAAGCCTAAATACTAACGTACCGTGGGTGTCTTAAGCAAAGTAAGTGGCAGTTTGTTAACAAGTGACTTAAAAACTTGAAGATCTGGGTGAGAAGGAAAGACCTCCGCTGGCAGTAGGTTCCACAGTCTAGAAACTCTAGACATAAAAAAACGAACGAAATGGGAAGTTCGGAGCCTGGTTAAATGTGGTTACTCATAATCAAAGGGTAAGTGTTTGATGATTTTTTTGCGACAAGGAACATGATTGTGTTTTGGATGCATTAAATTAAACGAGATTTTTGGCGCCCCCATCCAATATCAAATTAAGAGCCTGTGAAAGAGATATCTGCATCGCCCTGCGTTTACTTTCCAAATCGGGTTGAGAGATTGGTTTAAGAACCTGAAAAGTGGAGTGAAGGGTACTATCGTCAGCATAACTATGAATGGGATTGGTTGTGGAAGAAAGAAGTTCGTTGATGTGAAGAAGAAACAAAGTTGGTGATAGTACTGAACCCTGAGGCACTTCAGCATTAATTTCGTGAAAGCTTGAAGAGTGGCCATCAACAATGACTGATATACGTCGATTAGAAAGATAACTAGAGAGCCAAGAGCAGAGTTTAGTTGGAAGTTTATTGAGAAGTGCGTCATGCCCGACCTGGTCGAAAGCTTTAGATATATCAAGAGCAACAATCTGGGACTCACCTAGAAACTCAAAAGACTTGTTCCAGTTGTATGAAACGAAGGAAAGAAGATCTGATGTAGATCTCTTGTGACGAAATCCATATTTCCTGTCATGTAAAATTTTAGGTTTTTCTAAATACCTAAGAATTTGCGAGTTAATGGATTTCTCCATTACTTTACAAAGCATTGAGAGGAGTGAAATGGGTCTATAGTTGGATGGAAGAGATTTAGATCCTTTCTTGGGAATAGGCTGGATACGTGCAGCTCTCTAGCTCTCTGGAAAAATACCCGTGTCATAAGAAACTCGAAAGAGCCTGGTTAAAATAGGTGCAAGTTTAGGAGCAGATTTTTTTAAAACGATTGCTGGTATTCCATCTAGCTCAGACGATTTCTTGGTGTTAAGAAAAGAAGGGATACTGATTTTTATCGTTTTATCTCGACTTACGTCAGTGAGGTAATGTTTTTCTCATTTTTAGTTTAGACGGCATGAAGAGATAACAATACACAACAGCATTCTGGTTACTTGTACAACAATAGGTTAATATTTGCCAATTTTTACTTAAAAGATGGCAATTTTTTTTATATAAATAAAAATAGATTTTTTTGTATGATTTTTTAAAGATTTTACATCACAAATTATTTTTATGTCGAAAGATGTTAAAATCTCAATTACTCAAAACAAGTACTTGTAACATAACACCATGAACACCGACGTTTTTAAGGCCCACTTACTTTGATGTTTTTAGAAATTATGAAAAAACTAAACATTTTTGAACCATACCATATGTGTCTTAATTGTAGATTAATCATAAAAAAGTATCTAAACGGCGCACTGCGTAAAACCCTGTACAGGGTTGTCCAACGAAGGGTAAACACCCTCGTAATTTCTTTATTTCAAAAGATATTGAAAAACGGTTTATACAAAAGTTGTAGGAATTTTAGAGGAGAATATGGGCAGTTTTCCATGAAAAAAATTGAACATCTAATAAAAAATTTATACAAAAAAAAAAATGGTTATCTTTCTTATTTTAAATGGAACATCTGGTATATTATGTGATTTTTGGATTCTCTAGAAAATTCTAAACCTTTTTCATATAGGGTGTTACATGTCTAAAGTTAAAAGTTTCGGAGCAATGGACAATTGAAAATCAGTAAAATGTCTTATAGCTTATTTTATTAAATAGGCTGAAATGCAAAAAATGTCAATAATGGGACACGTGCTCCAACAGTGGCGTTTGGTTGCCGTGCAGCGAGTGGATCAAACAGTCGTCAAACTTTTGATAGATTACTTGTCAAAGAATATTCTTCTACTATAACTATTTGTTAAAATGAACAGAAACACGCGTTAGTCAAAAGACGAAATGATAGATATGGTGAATACGTTGGCGAGGAATGTGTATCAGTTGAGAGCGTCCAAACGACAGTATCTAAACATGTATCCCGACAGGCGGCAACCAAGTTTGAGAACGTTGAAAAAATTAGGAGACAGATTCAGGGAGACCGAAAATGTAGGTTATAAGAAGAGAGTTGTTATTAATAAGCCTGTTCTCAATGAGGAAAATCAGTTTTGCTTTCCGTTCATGAGAATCCCATCCAAAGTACCAATTCTCGGAGCGAAGCCCTTGGTATGTCTTACACATCTGTGAAGAGAATTTTACAAAATCACAAAGAGCATCCCTATCGCATTTCGTATCACCAGAAGCTACTACCTGGTGATTAAGAAAAAGAGCAGATTTTTGTTCTTGGGCTATAGAGAAAATTGACCAAAACCATGACTTTTTTAAAAACGTGTTATTCACCGATGAATCTACGTTTAAAAGTGATCGTACTATGAACCGACATAATATAAGGTACTACAGTCAACAAAATCCTAATTGGGAGGGATTCATCGACAATTTCGTGAATGCTACGCCTTGTGAAAGTCCAAATGAAATGAAAGAGAGGATACAAGAGTCTTTTAGAGCTGTCAATTATGATATGCTACACAACACGTCAGAGAACTTTATAGAGCGCATGCATATGTGTTTAGCCGCTGAAGGAGGTATTTTCGAATCCTAGATGACGTTAATGGATTACTAAATGTTAGATGTTTTTGCTATGCAAATAAATGTTTCTTTTTTTTTGTTATTTAATTACAATTCGTTTATCTATCACAGATGTATTGCCACTTGAGTATTCCTGAATGTTTTTAATCTAAGAATTTTTAATAGAAACAGAAAATGATAGTGAACAAAAAATACTAGTATTATTGTGAAAAATCGTGGGGTGCTCTGTGCCATATTTTTGTATATCAAGCAACCCACGCTTTTTCACAATAATAGTAGTATTTTTTTGTTCACTATTATTTTCTGTTCACGTGTCCCATTGTTGACATTTTTTGCATTTCAGCCTATTTAATAGAATAAGATATAAGACATTTTACTGATTTTCAATTGTCCATTGCTCCGAAACTTTTAACTTTAGACATGTAACACCCTATATAAAAAAGGTTTAGAATTTTCTAGAGAATCCAAAAATCATATAATATACCGAGTGTTCTATTTAAAATAAGGAAGATAACCATATTTTTTTCGTATAAATTTTTTATTAGATGTTCAATTGCTTTCATGGCAAACTGCTCATATTCTCCTCTAAAATTCCTACAACTTTTGTATAAACCGTTCTTCAATATCTTTTGAAATAAAGAAACTACGAGAGTGTTTACCCTTCGTTGGACAACCCTGTACACTAACCTCAATTAACCCAAACTACACTGCCGAAGCCAAGTTATAAACAAAAACCTTCTTTCTCCATGGCATTATGCACCGGAACATGCAGGTTTAAATCACTCGATTTGGAACAATGCCCCAGTTCGGATAAGCCACCTTGGGAGGTATAATTTTTTCCCACATTAAAACACCACCTGTGTCGTAAAACCTATCGTGCGGCCGCAGATCTGCATGTGTTACAAAAAGGCATCGGGCTGAATATTTATAGCATTTTAAAATTTAAATGCACTTGTCAGAGGCGGCGGGTCTAATTTGGCATTTAAAAATCTGGTTAAATAGAAACGACTTCGTTTTAGAACTAAAGAGAAAAAACAACTTTTGTGCTTAAATGCCAGTAACGTATGTCCTAAAAGTTTTGGCACACAATATTTATCGTTTTTTTTTAATGAAGAAATTTATTTAAACACTAACTAGTTATCATAAATTACAACTCAATACTTAACTAAACTATACTGTCGAATTATGTGGAGTGGACACGCAAATTTCTTCGAATGTCTCTCATGAGGTCCTGAACGGAATTCAGTTCAATTTCTCGTAAATTCGCCGTCTTAAAGGTTCCTCATCTTGTGCTTCCCAGCCTCCATGATAAACCTTTCTAGACAGTACAGCCCAAAAATCCTCTATTGGGCGAGCCTGCGGCAAGTTTGGAGGATTATCGTTTTTGGGAACAAAAGGTATGTGATGTTGTCGAAGCAAGTTTTGGGTATCTCTTGAGTAATGGCATGATGCTAGGTCTGGCCAAAACATGATATCGTCATTAACATGATTTTCGCGGACAAACTGAAGCAATTTGGATAGGCAGTTATCAATATAGCTCTGACTATTCAAAGCTTCACCCCTCTCTCTTACCACAAAGGTCGGGATACACCCCTGTTAGAAATTGCGCACCAGACAAGGATTTTATCTGCAAATTTCGCTTTATGTTTGTATCTAACATTATCAGGGCATTCCTCTACGTTGTCCGTATAAAATCTATCGTTTCCCTTCATTTCAGAATTACTCAAAGTCAAATACTTTTCGTCATCTAAAATAATGATTTTTCATTGGCAAAATGTACCCGCCTCAGTTGACGACAACATCTTGGTATACGAAGAAGCTGCGCTTGAGAGTATTTGGGGCACTTACGTCTCTTTCGATATTTAAGACCATTCCTCCTCAATTCCAACGATATCGTACTCTTAGAAGATCTGTATTGCCTAGCCAGTCTCCTCGTTGACATTCCAATCTGGTTTTTGCTCTTCTCACCAATCTCTCTGATCTCTGTGCGGTAAATGCACGTGGTCTTCCACTTTTGGGAGATTCAGACATGGTATTCCCTGCTCGCACTCCGCTATTGTTCTATAAATGGTTCTGCGTGAAATGTTTTCATTCTGGAATATTCGACAGATTTCAGCTTTGGGTATCCGCCCAACTAACCTGTAGATACTTTTTCTTATTTCTAATTTATACGATATCTTGAAAGCGAAAACTTCAAAATAAATAAATCTCAACTGACAGTAAATAAGTAAATAAACTTTTTGTTTTCAAAGGCAACTTGATATTATTTTGTTTTTGTTAAAATTAAAGACAATGAGTTTTGTGCCAAAACTTTTAGGACATACGTTAAATAATGAATTTTTAAAAATATAACCATGTTAGTAACGAATAAAAAAACCTTTGTTTATTTAGATATTATTTTTAGTAAGCACAAAAGTTATTATCCGCCTTTTTAATTTATTTATTTAGTTTGTTTAAGTTTTTTTTATGTTTATATTATTTATTTGGTAAACATACTACTAAAAACATTACTAGTTTCTTTTTCCTCAAGTAATTTGTATATTGCAGAGCGGTAATACTGCCTCTAGTGGATTATATGATCTAAGTACTTAGCCTGATTTAGGCTTATGCAACTTTATACTGGACTCTTTGTTTGACCTCCGGACAGTGCGGACGTACGTAGAGGACCAAAGTTCTTCCCGGAGTGGCGGTTAGAGGTGCCGTAAGAACGTTTTTACCTTCGGGGATCAAGGAAAGATTCACGCTAAATTGACGGCATCTTTCTTCTGGATCTAAGCGCTGTGAGCGAAGATTCCTATAAGCTGATGGTATCCTGTTTGGTGGTGAACACGAGGTATTTCTCAAATGGCGGGAAATAGATGGGCGTGCCATGAGAACTGTCAGTAGTGAAAGTGAAGGGTATACGTAACACCAGTAGCAGGTCTTGGTTTGACAGCCGACAATTTATGCATTGCATCGATTGTAGAATTATTTTGTTTTCTTTTGGAATTTCTGGGAGCTACGAGACTCGATTATCCAGATTTTCCGCCGACGAAGCCCTGGAAAGCATAGTCCGGAAGGAGGGAGAGTGGTGGATTGGACCTGAAGGGATCAAAACCAAGAAAAAAATAGAGAGAGAGAGAGAGACTGAACTGGTAGTATACCCAATAAAATCAGTTGAATAATAAATTACATAGGGATTACATACAAAAACATAAACTGAAATACGTGTATGTGCCTTTAAAATTTAAGGCTTTTTCTTTATTTCCCGACGATCCCACGATCCGATCCTGATTTACTTTTAATGGGACTACCATGGAAGTGTACTTTATCAAATAAAAAAGATTTTTAAAACGGACAATTCGGACAACAATTAACGGAGTAATCGGAAAACATACATTAAAATACATGTATGTGCCTTTAAAATTTGAGTTTTTTTCGATTTCCCCAGGATCCCATTATCGGATCCTGTCTGAAGAAGAATAAATCTTTTGGGTTTTCTAGTGTTAATGGAGGTATTATTTTACACCAGCAGCAGCAGAAATCAGAAAAGTTTTTGGTGATTTAACGCACCTCCCTACTGGTCGGAGGCCAAACAGATAGTGTGGAACTTTTAAATATGTAAATGTATAATACATATAGTAAGAACATTTTGAAAGTGCAAATTCGGTACCCTTTGAAAATAATACAAAAAAACAAAAAAGGCCGCCTGCAATGGGACTATTTTATACAAAGGTCCTTTACAGCGACATGCCGATACACTATGGGATAGAAATCCATTATTTTGGCCAAAAAGCAACTTTGAAATTTTAATGGCTCATGCTGTGTATTTCAAAGTAGATACTTCAAACTACATGTACGCAAAATTATAAAAGGATATGACGACTTTTATTGGGGTAATAAGAAACTTGAAAATGTATTTTAAGTAAACATAAATATACAACATTTAATCTACCTAGTTTATTATTAGCCTTGTTTACTAAAAAAGTAAAAGAGTTTAAATAATAAGAGCTATTGTTGTGTTTCCGATGCAGTCTCATGAAGTCTCGCTACTTTTGTCAAATATTTTTTTACCTTTTTCTTTATCAGTTTTTGTACTTACAATTGCCTTCCTACTTTTTGCTACTTCTGAGTGTAAGAACAGATACAAGATTTTTTATAATTTACAAGGTTTTCCATTTTAAAATTTAATATGTTTTGTCCTACACTGTATATCCTAAAAGATAAAAGCATTCTGATGAAGGATATGGATTCTACAGAATCTACCCAACAAAACAGTGTTTTTATTTATTTTATACGTTAAAAAATAAAAAAAGTTGGGAAGATGTATCTCCATTACGCTTCTAAGAATAATTTAAAATTATTTTTTAGATTTGGATGATCATATTTCCGAAACTAATTGAGATAGACACATCAAATGTAGTATTTTTTAAAGCATTTTAAAATATTTTTTGGTGGTGATATAATATTCAGGGTATTCCATTTAAAAAAATAATACCTATTGTCGTACCCTGTATATCATATGAGATAATAATCATCAGACTACTGATTAGAATACTACCAAATTAACCAAACAAGCTAACATTTTAGTTTATTTTATACAATAAAAAATAATAATGTTAAGGGGGTGTAAATTTATAATAACATATAATAAGTTTTAGGTTCCCAAAAAGCATTTGTAATAATGTATAATATTTTTCCAGTAAAAGCACCTCATTTTAAGTTAGATTGATAAGTTTCAGAATTTTGACCAAAAAAATTAATTTCTATCTCATAGTGCGATGACCAGCTGCATCAACCGGCATATCATAAAAGAAATATAGCAAAGGCGGCCGCGAAGACAAGCATGCCGATTTATTTGCTTTAAACTTTTTGTGATTTTTTTTCTTATCAAAGAGCACCGAATTTACATTTTTAAACTGTTCCTTCTATACATACATATAAACAATATTTATTAAATTTTAATTTATTAAATAACTCATAAGAACGCCATTGGAAAGGAGTTTTTTTTAAGACTCGGTTTTGTTTTAAATATAGAGCAAAACAGTATGGGTTGGTACAAAGCCAAAAATCGTACGACGGGATGTAAGGCAACGGCTGGCAATTACATAAGTAATTCTGACATAAATAATGTATGCGGTTAACAGAGCAAATAAATTGTTTTAAAATCATTTTGTTTTGGTTTGTTCGGTTACACTTCATTTATTGTAGCCTTTGTGCTGTCTTCAACATAAATAATTATGTCTGATAATACAAATACACCACCGATTAATTTTTGTTTGTATTAGTTAAATGTTTTCTATTTTGAAGTTTTGGTAACAATAAAACTGCGTGTTCAATACTTTGATAAAATTACTTTGTTCACTGTCACGGAATTGGTAAGACACATTCAAGTCATTCTTAAAAACAAAAGTGCATGGTCAATTTTATACCTTACGGGTTTAAAGCCCCTCCTAACTTTGAAATTGTGCGTTAGTTTTTATAAAAATTAGGGGTCTTTAGAAAAAAAACTATCATTTAGCCTTCGTGGTTTGTCCAAAGATTTAAAAAAAAACATCATTTTAAAGCTCCTATTGATTACTTTTTTACCCCAAAATATTAAGTCAATACTTTTACTAAAAATAGCGGTACTTAAAAATTACGTAAATACCTGATTTGGATGGCTATGTTAGACACAAATGTCGAATTTGTCAATTCGTTGAAATAAATACTTAATTCGCGATATGATCAAAGCCAGATGGTTGATTTCCAAAAATCTTTTTTCGGAATCTGTTTAGACCGATTTATACATTTCGCGAAGTGAAGTAACCGGAGTTGCTCAAATGGCAAATATGAATATGTTTTGGCAGATTATCGTTTGGTTTAATATTTTGCCGATTGCGCAATTTAGAAATGCACAATTGCCGATAGATTGGGCAGGGGCGGTGCCAAAAACAAAAATCCTGGCGCCCTTAGAAAGAAACAAAATTTTCAAATTTTTTGAAGAGCAAAAAAACTTTAATTTATAAAATTACAAAAAAACTCCTTACTTCTCACTTTTCAATTCCATGATCACTCTCACGCCTCGGACCAGACCTGAGGGGGCGGCCATATCATCATTAAATGCCCAAAATTCCCATATTTGCCATTACATATGTATGAAATACAAAGGATGTGGCATTAAAAGGGGGGCTTGGCCGTTTGTAACGAAGATATATTTGTATAGTAAAAGTTTCAAAGAAAAGTTTATTTAATTTTTTTGGTGCCTTTAAATAAAATTTTTAAATTTAAATTTATTTAAAAGTAATAATTATTTACAAATGGGGTTTTTGCAAAGAACCAATAAAATAAAGGGTACGTTTTTAAAACTTACAATGGGTATATTTTTTAAACCATGGAAAATATCAAAAATATAAAAATACTGTCTTTTTAAAACCTGGAAGGAATATAAATGACGTATTTTTCAAAACACCTCTATCATCCCCTTAAGCTGCACCCGCAGTCACTTTAAAATCTTAAATGGCAACACCTCTTATGTGGTACCTTTCTGGAAAGCTAATGAAAAATGTTTTCGTGGGTCGTAAAGAGGTAGGGTCAAATACTTTCCTTAAATTTTAGAAAAATTATACTTTAATATTAATAAAGAATACTAGAAAATGTCCAATTAAATTAATGCAAATTTAAATAAAAACTAATATTTAATTACAATTATACACCCTGTAGAGCTAACCCGCCCCCATAACAAGTTTTGGTTAGTTCTATTGCCCAAGCGCTCAACAACAAAGACCAGTTGCTATTACTTTTTTTTCTCGACAAAAATTTAGAAAGAAAAATAACCAGAACTGTTTAGGGGAGCCGGTTAGCTCTACTGGGATAATTATTTAAATTTTTTATTGAATTTTATAATAATTTAATTGGACATTTTCTGATATCTTTTATTAATAATATGGTATAATATTTCCAAAATTAAGGGGTAGTTTTTGATTTTACCCCAACCTTTTATGACCAACACAAAGCATTTTTCATAAGCTTTCCAGAAAGATGCTGCATATGGGGTGTTGCCATTTAAGATTTTTAAGTGACGAGAGATGCAGCTTATGGGGTTCATAGAGGTGTTTTAAAAAATACGTCATTTATATTCCTCCCAGGTTTTATACAAATGGTATTTTTATTTTTTTAATATTTGTCTTGGTCTAGAAAATAAAGCCATTTTTAAAAAATATATATAATAATTACATTATTTAAGTTAGTTAAACCAGTTTTTTTACCTAACAATTACCATAATTCTTCAAAAACTCCTCTGATTGTAGCAAATGTAACGGCCCCTATTTTTACCTGAAACAAAAAGAAAACAATTTTTAAAAAGTCATAATTTCGTTTATTATCTCGCAGATGAAAGAACATCGGGATAATTTTGTTATTCTCTTAACGCTGCAAACTTAACACAGCAATTGCTGTGTCCGGGAGCTTTTCGTGTTTTAATTGCAGGAGAAAAATGGGCAATCTTTTTAAAAAATATGTCTTAGCAAGAAAAAGGCCGTGTTTTTTAACTCTTTGTTGGTTTAAAGTTAATTTAAAAACATAAAACGAAAAATTATGGATACACCGAGTAACAACGAAACTCCTTCAAAGAAAACGTAAACTTTATAAATTTAATAATGTAATATTGTATCACTATGCCCAATATTATTTTTAAGGTAAAACACATTAAGCGTATCCTTTCTTTTCTTAACACCAAAAATCGTCTGGGATAGATGAAATACCAGCAATTGTTTAAAAAAATGTGCTCCTGAACTTGCACCTATTTTAACTAGGCTTTTTCGAATTTCTTATGACACGGGTATTTTTCACACACACCTGGAGCACTGCACGTGTCCAACCTATTTCCAAAAAGGATTAAAATCTCTTTCATCCAACTATAGACCTGTTTCACTCCTCTCAATGCTTTGTAAAGTAATGGAGAAATCCATTAACTCGCAAATTCTTGGGTATTTAGAAAAACCTAAAATTTTACATGACAGGAAATACGGATTTCGTCACAAGAGATCTACAGCAGGTCTTCTTTCCTTCGTTTCATACAACTGGAACAAGTCTTTTGAGTTTCTAGGTGAGTCCCAGATTGTTGCTCTTGGTATATCTAAAGCTTTCGACCAGGTCTGGCATGACGCTCTTCTCAATAAACTTCCCTCCTACGGTCTTCCAACTAAACTCTGCTCTTGGCTCTCCAGTTATCTTTCTAATCGACGTATATCAGTCATTGTTGATGGCCACTCTTCAAGCTTTCACGAAATTAATGCTGGAGTGCCTCAGGGTTCAGTACTAGCACCCACTTTGTTTCTTCTTCACATCAACAACCTTCTTTCTTCCACAACCAATCCCATGCATAGTTATGCTGACAATAGTACCCTTCACTCCACTTTTCAGGTTCTCAAACCAATCTCTTAACCCGATTTGAAAAGCAAACGCAGGGCGATCCAGATATCTCTTTCACAGGATCTCAATTTGATATTGGATTGGGGCGCCAAAAATCTCGTTCAATGCATCCAAAACACAATCATGTTCCTTGTCGCGAAAAAATCATCACACACTCACCCTTTGCTTATGAGTGGCCAGGTTTTGCAAAGCGGGGGCACATTCAACCTTGGGCGTCACATTTAAGAATAACCTTTACTGGCATAAACACATTATATCTATAGCCACCGCGGCTTCAAAAAGCTTGGATTTCTTTTCCGAGCCAAAAAGTATCTTTCTCCTTCCAATTTATACACTTTGTATTTGTCCCAAATTCGACCCTCTTGTTCTTATGTCTGGGGAATGGCATCCCCCTACAACCCTAAGCATTCTTAATGTCATTCAAAGAAGAGCTGTTTGTCTTATTAATGATCATTTACTTAGCAAAAAATTCTTGAATTTAAATGATATCCCTTTTTATTAAAGGAAAAAAAAATGCTAGATGGTATTTTCGTTACCACCCGAAATACAGTATGTCGAAGAATGGACTTTAAAAGAGCACAAATGAACCAACAATTTTAATGTTTAAAAAAGCTGTGTAAAGCAAATGTTTTGGCTTCTTAAAAAAGGAAGATTCACGTTGGGAAATATGTTTTGACTTGTGCAAGAACCCCAAAAACTATAAAAATGTGAAAATAGACCAAGAGAAAACTTCTTTTACTTTTAATAATTTCATATTAGACTGGTCTATGTCTATTTATAAATATTTGATCCTTAGTAATGGTAAATTTCTTCTAAAGCATTCCAAATTGCCATCAAAGTTTTTATCAAGTGGTAAAATGGAGTCAGATATGACACAATAAAAGTTCACAGCATATATAAACTTAACCAATCTAGATAGTAATATAATATATTTTATTCGAGACCGGACATAAAATGAAAATAAAGAAACTTCAATAAAAGTTGGTCGTAAAAAGATAAAATTTCGTCGTGGTTCATTTTATGTTCTCCAAATGAGAAAATGTCAAAAGGTAAACTTTATTTAACTAATATTCACATTTTTTATTGTATGATGTCTAAATGTTTTATTGGTGTTTTGACTTATAAAATGTAAAGAAAATGTTAAAAAAAAATTAAATAGTGCCTTTGCAGTCAATGGCTACAGTTTATATTAGGAATAAAATCTTGAAATTCTTGTAAATTTGGGAAAATAATGTTTTTAAAATTTGATGAAAACGAAAAATGACGATTTTACTAGTATACTATATAGGTATTTAAATTTCAGTAATCTGCGTAAATACAAGTACATCGTTAAACTGTATCCGATTAAACCAATCGGATAAAACTTGGGAACATGTTTTAATTGGTCAATTTCGAACGAAACATTCGAAATCGACCAATCAGAACACGGTCCTAAGGTTTATCCGATCGGTTAAATCGGATTCAGTATAACGATGTACATGTTCTCATTGGCATTAAAGATACTAAGTGTTATTTGGGATCCCATTAAAAACATAAATGTAAAAAGTCAAATTCAATACTAAAATTTTACTTAACTGTGAGCTTCGCCGTAAAAAGAATGGAGATCTAAATAAGTGCCAAGTTCTGTACAAAATTTACATATGTATTTATTGGAACACTTGCCTAATTTTTAGCTTTTTTTATTTTCAGATTTACGCTTACACAATTACCAAACTGGACCAAATTTCATATTTTTAGGTCATCTGAAAGTGGGTTAGGTTTTTGATCTAAATGTCAGTCAGTCAGTCAGTAAAAAATTGACTGAACTTTTGGACCTTTGTATCTTTATAATCGTTTGAGCTAGCTTCATGTTTGGGCTTCTAGTTGTCTTAATGTAATAGGTGAATTTTATGTGTCTTAACGTAAACAGGTTTTGAGTTATGGAGGGGTCAAAAACATAGATTTCCAACATTTAGACCCGCAGTGGCAAGAAGCATTTTTAGGATTTTTACGACCTCGCGCAGTAAACAAATTGAGGGTGGATGAACATGCGCACTTAAAAGCCTAGGCAAAATACAAACACCGGCACCCCGTGCCCTCCGTCCGCGGTCTCACCGTGACGCTCATTGGCTACCGTACTTAAAACGGGAAACCAGGACGAGGTCGACAAATTCGATAATGCGGATAGTCTTTTTGGCGCCAGGCGCGGTCACCCTCGACTTGCTTGCGCACAAACCGTTTTTTCGCCAATGAACTGTAACATTCGCTTCGCGCAGGTAATAACATAGGCAATCCATCAAGATTAGTGGTCAAAAGTGGCACCAAGTGGTTCGTGTAATACGAGTATTTCACTCGGCACTGTAACCAGTAGCTTTGCTTGAACTTGGCTTGACAGCTGTGTCGAGATAATGCTTAGCGTATACGTACTTTCAATGGTCTGGCTATAATACCATCCGACTTAAAAAATGTTTTTACTTATGTCGCAATAAAAACATTAAAAAAGCAGAAGATGAACTGTTTAATATTTCAAGAAACCTAATATAAGCAAAGCAGTTACCTATCATAAGATATAAGATTAAAATCAATATTGATAATTACTACAGCAACAGCTCCACTTCTTATCCCTATTTAACCAATTTAATAAATGTTTTTAAATGACAAAATGTTTAAGGTTTTATTTTTTTAATATTCTATTTCCATTTTTTGGCACTTAACTCCCTCTACATTATGGTCTTTAACGGGTAAACTTGCGGATTTATTTTTTTGGACCCAATGGCCACATTCTGACCATGACAAAAGTAACTCTACAAACAAAAATGTATACTTGGTTTGTACAAAAAATAGTTAAGGGGTAAAACTTTATAGCTGGCCATCCGGTACACTAACTAATATTTTCCTTGTGTAAGAAAAAAAAAAGTTTAAAAATGTAATTATGTATTGCGTCACATATACAAAAAGTACTTGAGTTGAATAATTTCACAGAAATCTTTTTAGAACATTCAGAATGACACATTTAGAGCTAAAAGTTTAAAAAGGCAGCGCAGTCTTTTCAAATAATGTGAATCTCTGTGCTTCATATTTTTCGACGGAAAGTTAAGGATAAGTGGAATGCAGCTTGTTTATTTTTCAGACAGAATTTCTAGTGTAAGTTTGTGCTCTGTGAAGTGGTTATTTACCAAGTAAATTTTTACATTTGCATCCGATATAAATATTCTTTTATTTTTCACTTATAATCTCCCTAGAGCTTAAATTATTTCCGAAAATTGTTTTAAAGGTACAAATTTTTAAAAATTTCCCAAGGCTCCGGAAGAGAAAAAAATCGCGACCGAGTAAAAATTTACGGAGATTAATTTAAGCTCGCGGAAGATTCAGTAAGAAAATTTTATATAAAACATTATTTTAAAACGAAAATGCCATTGACAAACATTAATTTTTACTGATTTATTTGTCAAGTTTGAAAGGCGTACCTGGTAAAATTTAATTTTTGATCAAAATAAAAGAAAATGTTGCGCTTTGGCCAAGATAATGAATAAATAACAAGCTAATGTAGATAATTTAATAGATAGATAGTTAGATAGAATTTTAGGTAATTTTCTAGAAACCTGCGGCAACTCCGATTTTAACGAAATTTGGTATACGAGGGTTTTTGGGGCGCTGATCACGAATCTAAAAGATTTTTTTTTGGCGGAAACGTTTTGTTTTCGAGATATTCATCATCAAATTTCAAATTTGAACTAAAGCTTATTTTCACTATATTTCCCCTTCTTTTTGCACACAATTCTTGATTTGAAGCTAAAGTGTCACACAATATTTGATTTTCACCTTTTAAAACCCCGTTTTTCTACGTTTTTTACATTATTTTTGCATTAAATTGCGTGACTTTTCTTTGATAATGCGGCAACTATACATACACATAGGGCTTCATGGCACACTGGGATTGAAATGATTCAAAGTATAGCTATGCAATTTAATGCAAAAATAATGTAAAATACGTAAAAAACGGGGGTGAAAAAAGGTGAAAATCAAATGCTGTGTGCCACTTTAGCTTTAAATCAAGAATTGTGTGCAAAAGAAGGGGGAATATTGTAAAAATAGGATTAGTTTAGTCTGATGATGAATATCTCAAGAACGAAACGTTTCCGTCAAAAATCTTCAGATTCGTGATCAGCGCATCAAACCCACGTATACCAAATTTCGTCAAAATCGGAGTTGGCTGAGGTTTCTAGAAAATTACCGGAATTTTATTACCCTAAAATGCACAATATGTACAAAGGATCATCATAATACCAAGAAATCCAAGTCAACCATATGGAAAACAATGTTTGACCTTTTGTGAAGGAAATACCAAATTAAAGAACAACCTCTGTGGTAGAGCTAGCTGAAATTTTAAAGAATTGGGAATTTAACATGAAAAGGAAATACTCAGAGGACTATAAGGAATCAGTTGTGAAGGTAGGGAATTATTTAAAAAAAAATCTGTCAATTTGGCATTTGCACGGGACAGTTGTCTACCCAGGAAAAATTATCTCATATTAATTTTGCAGCTAGGTCACGTGACCGAAAAAAAAATCGAAAAATTCAGGTTGTCGTTGTAGCAACTTGTCAAAATCAAGGCATTTTAAAGGCTTCAAACAATAGGTATAAAATTATCAATTAAATTATTAAAAAACAAGGCATCTCCATAGCAAATAATTTTCGGTATAGAGTTTGTTAATTTAAAAACGTACACCCCTAATATGTCAGCCACCATGTGATGATAGTTAGTCAAAAAGTATCTAATGGACGCCAATAGACAACGGGTATTGGTTTTTTCTTACTTATTAATGCTGTCTTACTTTACAGAGTATTGCTCACTTACTTTCACTGACATAGAACGTAAAAAGTCACTAACTTCAAACATTATTATTGTTTCAGACTTTTAAAAAATGTGTTTAGTTTAGAAAATTGTAGAAAGTTAGAATTATTTAATTTAGCTTGTTAATATATTTATTTATAATTATTTTACCTTAGTTTTTTAAGTTCTTTCATCGCTTTCGAAGATTTTCAAAAACGCTCGAATTATCCATTGAGAACTTTTATTCCATCCTGTACTAAAGAATTTACGAAATATTTCTACAATATGCTAGAAATTTCCACATTATTATAAAAGGGCGACAGGAATCCCCCGGAGTAGTGGTGTGCATTTTCGAAAGATATTCAAAAACATTTTATATTTCATTGAGAAAGTTTAAAACATCTTTCAAAACAATTCATATTTTATTGCAAAAGATCTTTCAAAACATTTTATATTTTATTGCCGATAAGTTTTTATTCTGTCGAAATACCGATTAAAAGATTGTTGCTTTTACCCAAGGTTGATAGAGACAAGGAGGTCTAACTTTTTATTTGACAGCCGATAGATGTGACGTCAAGGGTATCCTTTTCAAAATAATTTCGTTATTTCTCTTTTGTTTCGTAAAAATCGTGTCAATGGTTTTAAAATTTGTGAGTAAATAGTAAATTTAAAAGACTTTAACAATTGTATAAAGAATATTTTTAATTTTAAATTGGTTAAAAAAGGACTCCCATTACGTAACAATATCAGCTGTTTAATGTCATAGCAAAGTTGGGCCACCTTGTCTCTATCAACCTTGGCTTTTACCAAAATTTGAAAGGTTGCGGCAACGAATAATTTCACGTCTTATTCCGAGTATTTTCGGGTTTTGACGCTATTTAACAATAAATATTACAGCTGATATTTTTTGTTTCTTTGATTACTAATGGTTTGCGGTATGTTTTTTGGGTTGTCTATACTAAACGCCTAGATATATGTGTTTACGAATATGAATTCATGACTAATCGTGCATGAAATATTTTGAGTATCTCGATGTTCGAATATCATTCAGAAGATCATTTAAAGGTTCCATTACTACCCGGGAGCTAGTATTGACTTGATCATTGTGCGATTCACATTGAGACACAAAAGGAAAGATTTGTCTTTGTTGTAACCATAGTTACGTTGTATTATTAATAAAAAGTATAAAACGACCATAGGCATTTTTATACAAGGTGTTTCGAAACATTATTAAAAAAACGAATACCGCCTGGTTATGTTTTTTAATAATGGGTTGGGTTATCTTCAATTGATAATTCTCAGTTATTGAAAATAATCGTAAGAAATGTATAGTTGTTAATAAATAAAATCGTAACTAGGGTCGGAATAGGGAACACGTGGTAAATGTACGATTTTCAATTGCTAATATTTAGAAATTTAACACTGCAGGGACTATTAAAAAATCCTTTATATAAAGGACATTTTAAAGTATGTTTATTTTAGAACCTAATATTTGATTGATATTGTAGGAAAAGTGTTTTACCATCGAACGTCTCTAAATATTTTATAAACCAAGGCTACCCAAACTGTGCCCCAAGATGCACTGGGACATTGCACTTGTCTTTCCAGGGGCGTCGCGTGTTTATGGAACAAAGTGAAGTAAAGGTGTTTAAATTTTCAAATACCGAGATTGGTCAGTAGGGTGAATATGAGTATTCTGTAACTCTAAAACCTAAAAATATCAGGCGAGACCTTTTATTTGCTCTACAAAATAGGGACTAACAACAGGGGGCTGTTGTTGCTTTTTAAAAATTGTATAAATATTAGGCCAAAACCTTTTTTTTTTTTTTGCTTTTTATCTTTTTATTAAAATAAGTAATTTTGTCTTGTTGAAAGTTCACTGTTCACTTGGCCGTAAGGGGGTCGTGAGAGAAGGACATCACATACAAGTAAGTTTGGGAACCCCTGTTATAAACTGTTTACATTAACCAACTTTGGTATTTGGAAGTTAAAATTCCATATTTACTAGTAGTTTAGATATGACAACAACGCATTTTAGGTAAAAAGTACAGATATCTATAAAACCGCTGCGCTTACAAAATTCAGTATGAAAAAGTTTTCTGAGCAAGTAGAAATAAACAGTCATATCCTCATTGTTAACAGATTTTTTAATTTTGCGCCATACTTAATATTTTTGGCATTTTAAATGATTGTTTATAATGATACTATTTATTTTAAATTTATTCTTCACTAGTTGTCGAGATATGACATCTTATAATTTAGGCATACCTACAAACCCCTAAATTCCTAATTTTGTAAACACAGCTTAAGTAGTGTACTAGTTGCCGAATGCTGAAAGTATAGTGACAGAATTTTTGAAAACCTATTTTCTTACTTTTTTGACCCTCCCAATTTAATACAGTAAAATAAAAGGGGCATTTCTTTAAAAAAAAGAACAGTGCCAATATTACTATTAAAATTTTCAAAACATTCTAGATACCAAATTTGGTATACTGGTTAGGCAAATAGGTATTGGTATATCGGCCATTAAAGCAACCACAAAGGATGTATGTGACTAATGCAATCAGAAACGTTTACAAGCGGGTATTCACGTTTGACTGTTTCTTTTCCTCACATTGAATATGTGTTAAGTTATTAAGCTGATTTGGTATGTTCCTTGGTCGATTTTAAAAGTATTTAAAGTTCACTTTAAACACTGTAACAAAAACTTTTCCTAAAAGAGCATTGTGCCAACCTATATGCCATAGTCAAAAGCTTTGGATATATCAAGAGCAACCATCTGGGATTCACCTATAAACTTAAGGATATCTTTCAATTATGTGATACAAATAGACTTTTAATGATAAAATCCATAGTGCCTGTAATCATGTGTTTTTCTAAATACCTAATTAAGGATTAGGAAATTTATACATTTTTTCATAATCTTACCATACCTAGCGCCAGACTCTACATGTAAAGCAAATCCCTAGTAAATACGTGCTTCAGTTAAAGTAAGAGACGCAGCAGCATAATTTATGCTATAAATAGAAACAAACTTAATTCTTTTACTCTTCACTGAAAGGATGTCGCTTAACATTTCACGGTATTTGCAAACAGTATGTTGCCGTTTTTAAATTTCAAGTAGTAAAATGCGAAAGCGGTGAAAAGGATTACGTAATATGACACAAAATCAAGTGCTCTTAACCCTGAGAATGTAGCAAATATTTCGTTATTTTTGTAAGTTGTATTCATTTGTATTTTTTAAATTTTAAAAGCGCTGTTGTGTACCTTATACTGTGTGTCTATTACATGTCAGTTACATTACAGTCATTACATTTTAATTTACAGTGATCAGATAATTTTATATACTTTCCATGAGGCGTAAATAGATGAGTTTAAAGTGCCTGTGCCGGGTACATGGTGAATAACACGAAAAGCAAAAGTCTTTTATATGAACAACTTCGTTGTGTACAGTGTTGAAAGGTATCATTTAGTATAATCGGCATCGAGTTTTAGTAGACAAGTAAGATAAAAGAAAACAATTCCCCACTGTTGTAATATTATACAAAGTCAGGTTAAGTGATGGGTTTAGGAACCTGAAAACTGGAGTGAAGGGTACTATCGTCGGCGAAACTACTGAATGGAATTAGTTGTGGACGAGAGAAGGTCGTTGATGTGAAGAAGAAACAGCGTTGGTGCCAAAACTGAGCCCTGAGGGACTCCAGCATTTACTTGGTGAAAGCTTGAAGAATGACCGTCCACAATAACTGATATACGTCGATCAGATAGATAACTAGAGAGCCAAGTACAGAGTTTAATTGAAAGACCATAGCAGGAAGGTTTATTAAGAAGTGCGGCATGCCAGACCTGGTCAAAAGCTTTGGATATATCAAGAGCAACGATCTGGGACTCACCTAGAAACTCAAGAGACTTATTCCAACAGTGTGATACGAAGGAAAGAAGATCTGCTGTAGATCTTTTGTGGCGAAATCCATATTGCCTGTAATGCAAAATTTTGTGTTTTTCTAAGTACTTAAGAATTTGTGAATTAATTCGCACTAGTAATTATGCATAGTTCCCGGCAATTGTACATAATAACCGCACTTATCCACATTTACCATAACATATACACGGAAAAAATTATGTAAACAATTAATAGTGAGAAACTGTAGCACAACGATTGTAGTTTAATTTAGCAGTTTTTATTTTTAGACGTACTATCTATAAAGCTAGAGGGACTCTTACACTGTTTTAAGAAGGTTCGTGTAGCGGTGTGTAATATATCAAAGAAAATATAGTTTCTGTAGCACATATATTATGGTAAAGAATACTGACGATGACGGTTTGTTGCTGAAAACGCAATTTGGATAGGGGGTAAAGGAGGGGCGGTTTTCCAGAGTAAAAATGTTTTTTTTCAATTTTAAGCTAAAAAATAACTTCTATTAACAAAAGGTAAATATAAAAGTTGTCCGTGGGCGCAATCCAAAAACCCTACCTATCACAATACTTTTTCAGCACGCTACAATAATATATACACAAGTAAATCCCGTACCAGGCCTGATTTCTATGAACGAGTTAACCGTTACCAACAAAAATTTAATATATTTTTCCCCAAATTCTTTCAACGAGATCTATTTATGCCTCCTCCATGGACTATCTATAAACCTCGCCTTATTACAAATCCAGCACAATACAACAAACATGACATATCTCCACTTTTGATAAAAGCCGAATTCCTTTCTCTATTAAACAATGTACCCGAGGGCGATAAGATATATACAGATGCTTCTAAGTTAACCCAAGGCACAACCGCTGCTGTAGTCACTAATAAAGACACACTTACTTTCTTAATGACTAAGTATACAAGCGTCTATACAGCAGAACTATATGCCATTTTTCAAGCCTTGTTGTTTGTAGAGCAAAGTGACAGTCACTGCTCAATAATTATCTCCGATTCTCTAAACTCCATCACTGCTATTCAAAATGCTTATTCAAAGCACCCCGTGGTACAAAGAATATACAGAGCTCTTGCCAACATTAAAAATCAACATAAAGAAGTAATTTTTATTTGGGTCCCATCACACATCGGAATAGATGGAAACGAACAAGCGGATAAAATAGCTCGGACCGCTACCGAAAACGCAAATTCTATCTACGTACCAAACACAGTAGCAGAAGACTTTAAAAATTTCATAAAAGATCAAATAACTTGGTTTTGGCAAGAAGAATGGAATAGTGCAACAACACATTTGCGGGAGTGTAAAACAAGCGTGAAACCGTGGCAGTGCAATTTAAAGTTAAACCGAAAAGAACAAGTGTTAATTAATAGACTTTGGATAGGGAATACTGAACTAACTCATAGTTACCTTCTAACAAAAGACAACCGTCCTTTCTGTGAATTGTGAACAGTGCCTCTAACCATTAAACACATTTTAGTGGAGTGTCCAAAGCACGCGCGAGAAAGACAGAAAAATAACCTTAAAGACTCCCTTCAGGACATTCTTAATAACAATTTAAGAGATACATTAAATTTTATAAAAGACTGTGAGCTAAGAAACTCAATATTAATCATAGTGTAGTACAACAGACATGTGATGTGAACAAACGACTAAATTTTTTGTTTACGTGCAAATAACCCTATGTGGTTGAAGCACTATCTAAACAAAACAAAAAAAAGTTGTCGACATTAAAAAACCTACAACTTATGTTATAACTGGTTTTACCCTAAGCTCAAAAATTTTCGAGAAAATTAGAAAAAACGGTTTTTCTAGTTTTTTTCATTTTTATTTTTTTATAAAAAAGCTAAAATAAACAAGTTTGCATATTTAAACGCTATTTTTAATTTAAAAACATTTTTATTATATAAAATTATCGATATTGTGAAAAATAATATTCCTTTTCTCTTAAGCAAAATTCACATTTTTTGAGATACCTCGTATACGAGTACCGCTCATATTGTTATGTGTATTTTTTTAGAAAAAACGTTTGCTATATCCTTATTTATTAATTCTAAGTTTTCGAAAAAATTCTAAGAAAAGTGAAAATGATAATAACCGTGCCCAAAAACGTCCGTTAGGATAGGACTTACATTGAAGATATGTTCTGTAGTTTGGCGGATTCATTTAATGGATGGTATTTATTTGGATACACGCCAAAATAAAATTAAAAGTACTAAAAAACCAAAAAAATTAAACAAGTAAAATGATGATTAAAAATCGACGTTTCGGTGGCAAATCTGCCACCGTTGTCAAGATAAATGGAATAAAAATAATAAAAATAAAAATTTACTATTATTTAGGTTTTAAAATTTAAAATTTTTATGTTTTTAGGATATTCTGAAAACTTTGACATTAAATGTCAAAATATGTTTGTTTGGTTATAGTGTCATAGTGACATAGATAACTGGTTGCTGGTGTATTGATTGTTTATTTTACAAAAAGGTGAATAGTTAGTTAATTTTTAGTCTTCCTGAAGATACTTCAGTATCAAGCAAAGGCAACCAAGTGTTATTTAAATTAACTGAAATTGATGCTACACAATTATCTTTATTTAATAATATATACGCACTTTCTTTGATTTTGCGTTTTTTAGAACAAGTTTCCTTTGCTAAAATGCTCGAAGCATCCCAGTTTATTCTATGATTGTTATCAAATGCGTGTTGGCAGATTTTTAATTATCTTTTTACTTGTTTAAATTTTTTTTTGTTTTTTAGTACTTTTAATTTTATTTTACCGTGTACCCAAATAAATACCATCCATTAGGACTTACATGTTAAATATGCAAAGTTTAAAAGCTTATATCTTTAAATTTAGTCCCGCAAGACCTAATCAAAAAAATTCTATGGACACTTATAGGTATGTGTATTCGAAGTTTTAAAAAATCCTAAAAAAGTGATTTTTTTGGGAACGTCTTTAGGGAAAATAGTTTTTAAGAAATACGTTATGATCTCATTTCTAATGTATGTTCTATTCACGTTTATATCGGCGCTAAAGTATTTATTATCGAAACACTATTCGATTAACTAGTAGAAAGTAATTAAAAATACAATTTGTATTCATAAACTTGATTTTACGATTTTAGTTAAGGGAACGTGGAACATTACAATGTTGAAAAATAGATTTGGTGCGAAAATAAACTTTCAATTAATGATCCTAATTTATGGTGTTGCGTGGTAAAATTATATTTACGGATAAACACATCTTATTTTTACGTAATTTGTGTTTTAAAATAGATTATAAAAAGATCTTACTTTTGGAACCTTTAAAAGTATATGTAGAAATCATCCTCTTTAGTACTAAGGCAAGTAAGGTTAGATCGTCATATTTTAACCTAAGGAATTTCTGATTTTTTCCACACCTTTAGAAAACAAAATATGAGTATTAAAGCTATTTATGTATCAAGGGCGTTACTAGGACTATAATGCCCTGAAGGTCGAAATAGCCCGAGGGCCTCTGGCCCAAGGGCTAGATTTCGACCTGATGGGCATTATAGTCCAGTAAAGCCCGTGGTGCATACAATGCTTTATGTTTTACCCAAAAAGAGTTTTTCAATGACTAATTACATTATTTATTCGCAATATAAAAATAAGTTGCACCTGTACCTGTATACGTAAGTAGATAATGACTGGTGTTAAGTTTGACTTTGATGTTTCTCAGTTAGTCAGTTGGCATTTTTTATTTAACGATTTGCTCAAAATGGAAGAAATTCCACAAAATAAAAGAGAAAAGGCCATAAAAGCGACCGAAAATCTTTTGCCAGTTAAATCAAGGCAACAGTATGATCGGGAGTATGGCATATTTGGTATTTGGAAAGATGCGAACGCAATTCTTCAAATAACCGAAACCGTTTTAATGGCATATTTTCAGGAACTGGTAAGTTATTGATTTTATTTTTAATACATATGTTTGTATAAACTTGATCTTTATTGTGAGAGAAATAAAATTGGATAAGCAATAAAATTTCCATATTAGCGCATTAGGGCATTATAAGCGGGCATTATCATAATGCCCTAGATTTGATAGCAGGTATTATTGCTACCATAACATATTCCGTTTCTAAGGTATAACAGATCAAAAATAGATGGGTAAAACATAAAAGTGTTAATGCAAATAACATCTGTTTTAAGAAGTTATTAAGTACTATACTAATTTTTTTGGACCAAAATATTTATATAATTTAAAGATAAAAAGTTTTTGCCTTTAGCAAAATTTAATAAAGTGCACTTGGCAGGTTTTAGAAATAAACGATTTAATAATTATCTTTGGAGAATTACAAACTAAAGTTTGTTGGTAGGGTAACTAGACATACCTTTATATTGCAATATAATCCACAAAAAGTCTTGTTTCCTACCGATTTGGCCAGAATACTGAAAATCGGTATTCGAATACGAATACCAGAAAAGAAAGTATTCGAATACCGAATATTTAAATACTTGAAAGAAAGAAAGTATTCGAATACATGAATACCCGGAATTGGTATTCGAATACTGGAACCAAAAAGATTCGAATACTACTATATTGAAGAACAAAAAAAAGTCCTACCTCCTTTTTTTCCTATTTTCTTTCCCTTTTGTTATTCAAATCTTGACAATTTTTGTATTCGGATACTACTTACACTTTTCGGTATTCGAATACTCGAAACGCCGGTATTCGAATACTCAAAAATAATATTCGTCCAATACTTCTAAAGTATTCGAATACAGAATGCCGAATACTGAGCAAAATAGTATTCTGCCGAATACCGAATACCAAAGACAGAAATGTATTCGAATACTAATTGAATACCGGCAAAAAGTATTCTGAATACTATTTAGAATACTGAGTATTCGAATACGACCCAACTCTGGTTTCCTAATCCAAATATTTTCACTTGTAATACCACTAGTGCTAAATTTATTTCCGGAAATTTTTTCAAGAGGACGAATATTTTGAAAATTATTATTAGATTTTTTTAAAAATATTCGTGGCCGAGAAAAAATTTCCCTGAATAATTTAAGCACGTGTGCTATTCAGTAAGTAAATTTCACACCAAGTTTGTGTTAAATAATATTCTTTTAAATTAATATTTGTAACTTTGACACGAGTTTTAAAATTTTACTATAAAATAAATATTTTCCATTTTACCAATTGTAGTTGCAAATATATGTAATTTTAGAGCTTATCATTGTTTATTCTTTTATGTTATATATACCTTATATTACTACAGTTGGCAAAAATAGTTTATTTTAATTTTTTAGACCTACACCTTGCTTTCGTTTGCTCTTCACTTATGTCTAGTACTTCAGTCTTATGATATTATTTTACTTATAAAATTGTCATTTAGGGTCTTAAAACCTTACATTATTTTATATTATGTTATGTCTAAAATACTACAACTGATTGTGTATGTGAATGACAGACACGACGTTAAAACAAATTCAATGATTATGTCAAAAATTTTCCACTATAATTCGCTCCAGGGTACCCCAGGCAGGAGAAAAAAATTTCGATAAATATTTGTGTTGTCATGGTAATGCAACCAAAACTACACATTTGATTGGTCAAAAAACAGTGGTGTGGAATTTTCAATTTAATACACCCATTTCATCGTTGTCATCGGGGCAATATCAAATACTTAGATCAGTTTATCCTGTAGAAATAATCCTCTTATATACTCGAAGCGTAAACATCAATCTCTAGAACAATAATTTTGACAACAAACCGATATTTGCGTTTGGCCATTATAATACAATTCGTAAAATTTGCATCAATAAATACGAATGCATAACCCTTCATCGCCAGTCAACTTACTAACAATATGAATATCACTTCAAATGACGTGGCCTGGTGGAACACAATAGATGTTTCATAATAAGGAGAAGGAGAATTCACAGATACATATATTATTTAATTCTATATAATTTTAATTGACAAGTATCCAAAAATTTTCCGGAATATTTTTATTTAGGAACACATCTCTTGTGTACTTATAGGGTAGGGCGGGGCTAGTTGAGCAATTTTTCACTTGATCGGTTATAGCTCCTCAAAAATAAGTCTTAATGGTCTATAACGCATACTGATGGATTAGCAATTTATTCCTTATTAATAGTGTCCATAGTAGTTTCTTTCTAATAAGTCGAATTTAGGAGCTACATTTATTTTAATGTAGATAGTCAAGTATGCCCAAAGGTACCCCATAGGTGGGGTAAGTTGAGCAAGGGTATGGGGCTAGTGGAGCACTTAGAAAGTATAGTCAAATCATGACTTGAATGTTAGATACATTTACCATAAAAATACATTTTGACAATTTGCTTTTTATATTTATAATCTTATAGTGACAAGACAACAAATCTTATTAATAAAACAGCAACGTACCTAGCTTAGCTTAACTATTGGATTTAATATCTATCAATTCATCTTCGTTTTTTAAACTTTTTAAGCAGTTTTATTTTGCTTCTCCTGTAATGCCTTCCGTATCTGTTAAAATTGCAGCTTTTTTTGGACCAGCTTTTGGGTATGGTCGAACTATTTCCAGAGAAAATTTATAAGTTACATAGGTCAGCTCGTTTTCTTTGTTGCTTGTATAAAGTTCGGGTTGCAGCCTCTTTTAAATCTTGAGAAGACTTTAGTGTTTTACTGTTATAAGTCCGTATCTTAAAAAATAAAAAAATAAAACATTTTATACTTAAAACCGTGGGGTTAGTTGGGCAACTGTAGCTCAATCTAACCCCAACCTGAAATTTTAAAGAAAAAGTGAATTTATTAAAAAACCGGTTAGAATTGTATTCAAAATCTTTATACATATTAAAACTGCAATAAATTTACTTAAGATTAACACTTACCTGATTGAGAACGAAATACATTTAACTATTACAGATAAAATTTTCCGGCTTGCAATTCTTTTACTTTTTAATCACAAAATAAACAATGCGCACGGATACTTTTCTCGCTAGCCGCGTCACCACTAGTGGTTGCACAATCAGTTCCCCTCGCGCAACCCCTTCTTTGCGCTATTTAATGCTTTCGCGTGCGGTCGATAGTTTTTGAGATATTTTGATTGCCCAACTTACCTCTATGCTCAACTAGCCCCGCCCTACCCTAGATATTTTTTTATGTCGAAAAAGGTTTTTGCGTCTCTCTAAGTATAATAAACACTAGCGTACCGAGGGGCGGGGCGGTTCACCCGGGCCTCCCAGTTAGAGAAGGCCCCCAAATGGAGGTCCTTATACAAAACAGGGTAGATATTAGGGTTTAGGATCGTTGTTGGTTTTGGTACCAAAATACAATAAGGGGGCAATCTTGCAAAGTATGTCATATTAAGTTGGAAGGGGCCGGTAACTCTAGGTACGCCACTGTGGATAAATAGGGTAAAAAGGGTTAAAAGGTAGTTTTATACAGAGTGACTCCTAACCAATCCTCATAAACTTGTAAAAATTTGGCATAACAACTAGTAATAAAAAGTACGTAAAATATTTTTACTTAGGAACATCTCCAATTTTTTAAAATACAAAAAAGGACGTAAATAATAACAAAAATTAAAAAAGATCGTAAACAATTTTTTGTTACAACATTACAATATATATTTTTTAAATTAACCAATAACCAGGTTATGATGACCTTTGGTATGTCTATTAGTACTCTGCTATAAGGTGTGATCGTACGTTTATTTTTACTCGAATTATATTAAAATTATGGCTTATTATAATAACACCCAAATATTTTTTACAAAGAATATGGGTAACCACCTAGTTTTTCATTATTAGTCATCATTTGTTTCCAATTCCTTTTTTAACAAAATTTATTATTTAAGCAAACGTATTTTATTACCTTTTTCTATTATAGGTTATACAGAGTGTAACTAAATAAGTGTAAAACATTTAAGGAGGTGATTCCTTATTGAAAAATATGAAAAAAGTTCCTATAAACATAGGTCCGAAAATGCATAGTTTCTAAGATACAGGGTGTCCAACATTTAGGTTCAACATTCACCTTCTTTAATCTTCAGTTGACCTTCACTTTTTAATGTCATTAGATAGTCCTTAAAAAGTTAAGATGGGAAAGTAAAATTAATTTTGCTCAATCTTTAACTGTTTTTGCTCAGAAAATCGTCAAAATTTAAAAATTCCGTCCCAAGAAACATGCAATAAAGTGGTTTTTATTTTTTCTCAAAAACGAAGCAAGATACAAAAAAATTTTAAAAAATAAAAAAGTTGTATTTTCAGTTGCTTTATCTAAAAAAAATAAAAAAGTTACAAAAAGTCAGTGGCGTACATTTTTTACAATTATTTTCGATAAGATGTCCCGTGAGACGCCACTGGACTTAATAATTTTAATTTAATTATGCCTAACTTTGGCCCTTATTACTAGAAATAACACTGAAAAATTTCAAGAAAATCGGTTACAGGGTATTCAAGATAATTACAAAAACCTATTTTATTTAAAAAGTTTAACACCCTGTATCTTGGAAAGTATGCATTTTCGGACCCATGTTTATAGGAACTTTTTTTCATATTTTTCAATGAGGAATCTCCTCCTTAAATGTTTTACACTTATTTAGTTACACCCTGTATAACGAGATCTTTAAGTTCATAAAATAAATGACTCAAATTTAAGAACACATTGTACAGGGTGGTTCGAATTCGACGCTCATCATTGGGATTTCGAAACCGTAAGAGATACAGGATTGGTTAAATGGAGTGCAAAGTTGCGCAATTTGATGCTCAATAAAATGCCGTTTTGCGTTTTAAAAATTCCGAGTAATTTCCGAAGATATTCGAAAAAACCGAATTTTCAATTTTGGTTTCTATTGTTTCCTGGCTATATTTGTTAAGATAACTCAAAATGAAAAACACGTTTTCATGGCCACTTTTTCTGCTCTATACCCAGTGTGATTAAATATTGAATCTGACGTTTCGGCTTCTGGCGACTATCAACTTAATTTTTTTAAATACGGACCTGGATATTTTTTCAATTTAATTAAATCCTTTCATCACTTTTAAAACACTATATATCACCACTTTGATATTTGCCGACGTTTCGTACAGAAAATTCCATCACCAGAATATTACATATTTATTTTATCATAATACGGCCCTGAACTACATTTTTAGGTAAAAAGGTAAAAAAAACTTATTACATATTCATAATATTTTATTGCATCTCATTGATATCTAACAGCGGAAATGACTTTATTAACAGAAACTAACCAGCAGGTACGATTCAAGGAAGAACTTCATTTAATGTATGGATTGGTATGTGGAGGAACAAAATTATTGACCTTTCGTTTACGAAGGACCTTAACTTCCGAACGATATCTAAATTTGATTAGGAATGATGTCTTAGACGCCCTAAATAATCAACCTTTGGCAGTATTTCAAGAAATATGGTGGCAGCAAGACGGAGCTCCTGCCCACAATGGAAGGGAAGTAGTCAATTCCTTTACCATATATTTCCTAATAAATGGTTTTGCAAGATGATCTAGGAGCCCAGATCTTAGATTATTTCCTTTGGGGATATCTTAAGAACCGTTTATTTAAAAATGCACCTCACGACCTTTAAGTACTACGACAAATTTGATAAGGAAGTTACGCCATTCCTGCGAGAACAATTAATCGAGCTGTATTAAAATACAGCAAAGCAAGAAAATGCATCGAGGCGGAAGGTTATCTCTTTGAACACTTATAATAGTGATTAAATTATGTTTATTTTTAGTATGGGCATCAAGATAGTATTACAAATTGTTTATGTCAGCTGATTTGTTGTCTACCTCGTATGTAATTTTCTATGAAATTTTCGGTTAATAAAGTAATTTCCGCTGTTAGATATCAATGAGTTGCAATAAAAGATTACGAATATGTAATAAGTTTATTCTTTTTTTTACTTTCTTACCTAAAATGTAGTTCAGGGCCGTATTATGATAAAATAAATATGTAATATTCTGGTGATGGAATTCTTCTGTTCGAAAATGTCGGCAAATATCAAAGTGGTGATATATAGTGTTTTAAGAGTGATAAAAGGATTTAATTAAATTGAAAATATCAGGTCCGTATTTAAAAAATTAAGTTGATGAGGTTGCCAGAAGCCGAAACGTCAGGATTCAATATTTAATCAAGACTGAATTATAGAGTAGAAAAGGGCCATGAAAACATGTTTTTCATTTTGAGTTATCTTAACAAATATAGCCAGGAAACAATAGAAACCAAAATTGAAAATTTCGGTTTTTTTCGAATATCTTCGGAAGTACTGAATTTTTTAAACGCAAAACGGCATTTTATTGGAGCATCAAATTGCGCAACTTTGCCTCCATTTAACTGATCCTGTATCTCTTACGGTTTCCAAAATCCCAATGATGAGCGTCGAATTCGAGCCACCCTGTACATAAAATATCTTTAACACCTTTTTTAATACGGTTTTTTTTTTTATAAATTAACACGATTACTTTTTCAAGCAATTAGAATTAAGAGCCATCATTAAGGGCTTCTCTCAAAATCTTCGGAAGGGCGTATAGCAGAGTTTGATAAATTGTGGAAATTTGAGAATAATGCCCAAAGTTTTTTTTTAATTTTAAAAAAATATTTATTACGATATAATGTAAAGGTAAAACTTTCCAAGATATTTTGAACTTTAAGAAAAATTATATATCTTTATTGTCACCATTTTTTTACGGCAAAATGAAATAAAACGAATGATACCTGATATTTTGCGTATTATTTAAAAAGTAAAACAGTAACTTGAGATTCCTTACGCAATATAAAAAATAGAAAGAGATACCATACTTTTTATATTTAGATAGACTACAAGGTCTTAAAACAAAAGTACTGAAGTTTTTCTAATGTGGTTCCCTGTGAATAACCCGTGCTTCTGACCACTTGATGTTATGTTGGTTGGTTATATACAGAGGGGCAAAATATCGAAATCTGGGATTGCAGACCATGTTTGGTCACAACAACATACCATCAAGTGGTCAGAAGCACGGGTTGTTTACAGAGAACCACATTGGAAAAAGCGAAAATTGAAAAAGCCGTTTTCAATGAGAACAATAATAAAATTTTTAGTAAACCAAGTGTGGAAATACCAAACATTTGGAAACCACTATTAAAGCGCAATAATGCCGGAGTCCTGACTTGACAACCTCTCGCTTGGCCGCACCTAACTCCATCACGGGTAAATGGTGTCCCTTACTGTATATAAACTAAGTAGCTTTGGAATTTAGATTAGTTTACACCTGAAAACGGACAGAGATAGTACTGCTCGAAACGTTGTGTGAATAAATAAAATAAAGACAATGGATGTCCGAAACTCTTTTTCTTTTAATACCAATAATAATGCTTTGTCTACCACATTGAGACGTAAAGTTAATTGATTCTGAGGGATTAAGGTTTATTTATAATTTGGAAAATATATTATTTAACAATCTTGGCAGCAAATGAGAAATAATCTTTTAATAAAGTAAAAAAACATATTTTTAGATCAATGTAAAAACCATTTTTGTCCTATATATATGCTAAATCAGTTTAAAATATGAAAGGTTTTTGAAACTTTTACCTTGAGAAACTACTTGATTTTTTTTTCTTAATAAAAGACATAAAGTTTACCAGTCAATCAAACTCCTATTGGTTTCTAATAATAGAAAATGGTCGCTTTAAAATATTTAATGAGCATAAGTTAAGCCTTTGTCAATCAAATATCTGTTAAAACTGACAGTTTAAACGTTGCCTTTTTTCTTTTTTTTATAAAATTTTCTTTTTTAAAGAACAGATTAGCTTCTAATATAATTTAAATATTTAATATATATTACTTATAACTAAGTAAGCGTGTTGTCCTCTTGTGTGTCCATAATCCGACCTCCATTGAAATATTGTTCTCATATCTGAGGCAGAGCGTCTCCCACAATCCTAAGCATTCTTCATTCCATTCAAAAAGAGCTATTTGTCTCATTAATGATCCTTCACTTACAGAAAGGCTTCCTTCCCATGCCCATCGTCGGGCTGTGGGTAATTTATCGCTTTTTTGTAGGTACTTCTGCTCTGAAGAATTATCTAGAATACTTTCTCCACTCACGGTTCCCACCAAAGAAACTCGTGGTGCCACGCGTATGCATCCTATACGGTACTCACTTTGTTCGTTCTCTTATCACTAGAGTTTTTAAACTTGCTGCCCGCGGAGGTCTTTCCTTCCCCCCAAATCTTCATGTATTTAAGTCCCGTGTCAACAAACCCCCTCTAACTTCCCTTAAGACACCCATGGTACGTTAGTATTTAGTCTTTTAGCCTTCGTGGTTTGTCCAAAGATAAAAAAAGCAAGAAAAACATTGTATGACTAAGGTTGTGTGTATGTTGGTGCTGCGGTGGGCGATTAGAAAGGCGCAGCTTGAGCCTTATAATAATTTCGTTACATATTAAACGTACGAACGCCCCTGCGCCTGACAAAAAGTTTTGCATTGAAAGTAATGTAGGCTAAAGCTGCGTCCAGACTTGCAACAATTCGTCAAACATTCGTCCAAACAAACCAACCTATTTTCGCGCTCCTTTGGTGCAAAAAACCGATGAGCTCTGAATTACCATGAAATCATTCCCCAAGCCTTTAACCGGGGTACACACGGTCATGCAAAACTGTCACATCTGTCAAAAAAGCCAAAGCTTGCACGCAAATTTGACCGTGTGTATTAAAAACTGCCACATCTGGCTTGGCATGCGACTCGATGTAAGAGTTTGATTTTTCGTGGCGCGCGTCGTGCATCTTGTGCATGTGTAGGACACGTCAGTTAAAGTTTCACTTTAGAAACGTTGTTTACGGGGTTATATTGTTGGTTTTATAGATATGTACCAAGGTTATCCATGCTTTTGGAAAGTTGAAAGTAATGAATACATTGACAAAAATAAAAAAAAATCTTTTTGCTGAATTACGTTCATGTCCAAATTGATCACACCACCAGCTGCCAACTGACGCTCAACTGACGGGTACATCTGAATCGTGTGTATCAAAAGCTTCATTTGACATTTTCTTTCATGCAAGTGCGTTTCAAGTTTGCATGACCGTGTATAATCCGGTTTTGAATGACGTGAATTATGTCTACGTCCTCGTCCGCGCTATGTGCGCGCTATTCGGCGCGGCGAATTGTTGCAAGCCTGAACGCAGCATAACGCGTAATGCGCCTGCCTGTGAAAGGTTGCATTACTTTCAATGCATCACGCGTAGGGCGTTCGTACGTCTCATGTGTAACGGCACTTACTGTGATTGAATGTGATAGACAATGGTTCTTCATCAGTAATACCAAAAAAAAAAAATAGGAATTTAATTTTCTTTATTTTTCAATTATTCACACAATGTTTTGGGAAGTATACAAATTTGTTTTTTTGTAGGCAAAAAGAATTAAAAATGGAAACGAAAAAAGCAATATTAAATATCTATTTCTAAGAATATTAATAAGGTTGCCTGCATTTTAAATTCGCGTCAATAAATGTTCGCAAGTGTTTTATTAGGGTAGAGGAGCCCAAGAGGGGTTCCGCAGTTACTAAAGCGCGTCAGAAAAATATACCGGAGAATACCTTGTATCCGATTAAATACCTCCACCAAATATGGGCCCCGTATACAGGAGCGATCGTAGAATACAAAAATATATCCCACATAAATTCTCGTGCGCGTCAGATTAAAATAAGGTGAGTTAATTACATGCTAAAGAGTGGATATTCCACCAATCTGACAATTTGAGAGTTACGTAAAGAAACCGGAGGGCTACAAAGTTGTAAAAAAACGTCATTTTGACATGCTCGAGCGTGTTTATTTTTTTATTTTATAGAAAATAATTCAAGGGTAACGAAAAATATATAATTTAATACGATTGAACGATTTTCACAAGTCGAAATTTAAAAAATATTTTTTGACACCCTTAAAAGTCTATAGCCGCTAAACGCCCTTATGCAAAGGTATACATTATATAACATTTTTTCTTCTTATCATTTAAACTGTGCAACCCAATAGGTCTTTCTGACGCTCGAGTAATTGCAAATTTAGCATCTTGGGCTACCCTACTATAAGGTTTATTCCAGCAAGCTGTCAGAAATGTTTCTATTCTATTCTATTTTTTATTCTTGGTTTTGGTCCCTTCAGGTCCAATCCACCACTCTCCCCTTCCGGACTATGCTTTCCAGGGCTTCGTCGGCGGAAAATCTGGATAATCGAGCTTGTAGCTCTCAGAAATTCCAAAAGAAAACAAAAATAATTCTATAATCGATACAATGCATAAATTGTCGGCTGTCAAACCAAGACCTGCTACTGGTGTTACGTATAATCTTCACTTTCACTACTGACAGTTCCCATGGCACGCCCATCTATTTCCCGCCATTTGAGAAAAACCTCGTATTCACCACCAAACAGGATACCATCAGCTTATAAGAATCTTCGCTCACAGCGCTTAGATCCAGAAGAAAGACGCCGTCAATTTAGCGTGAATCTTTGCTTGATCCCCGAAGGTAAAAACGTTCGTACGACACCTCCAGCCGCCACTCCGGGAAGAACTTTGCAGTCCTCTACGCACGTCCGCACTGTCCGGAGGTAAAACAAAGAGTCGTCAGAAATGTTTGCAACCGTTGCAAGTTGAGATCATGCGCACGTCAAATTTGTCGTTCCGGTAGTGCCTTGTTTGTAACATTATACAATTGTTTGCTGTTCTAGCAGTAGTTTTAAGGTGTTCAAAACATGTTGGAAACTGTTTGAAAAGTTGGCAAACTTTCTTTAAACACTACTGATAATTTTTTAACATACCATTTCTTATTAGCTTACTTAGCAGAAAACTGTTGCCAACATTTCTGCCTAATGTTTGTAAAAATTCCTGCGTTTTGACGATTGCTGCTAACATGTTTCCAACATTTTGATGGAACAAACCTATTATTACTATTATTTTTAAAGGTATTTCTTTCTGAAATTATAGTATACAGAAAAATGGCATTTTAATAAATCTTAAGAACAAAACTGTTATGCCGTATGATGCTGTTTCTGTTAAACATGTGTTTCATTAAAAATAACAAACACCTTTAAGACAATTTAAAGATTTATTTTATTTAATGTTAAATTTTATGATCTGTGATTATTGCTTTAAATTATAAAAATATACAATTGATGAAAATATAAACATTTTTTAATGATCTAATAAATGTGTTATATGCGAAAAAATATGTAATTTCCGTTATGTGGAACCATGCTTATTTTTCAAACAATATAATAATTTAAACAATAATTTATTCGAAGTTTTATGGTAACAGATATACAAGTTCGGCCAAATCAAAAGGTTTATAGGTCGGTAAAGCAACAACAACCACACATTAGTGTTTTATACGCATTAATTAATTCGTCTGCTTTTTCACTCATCGCCAATAAACCTTACATACACTTTAAGCTATATTAGGTAAACGTGTATGTTAGAATCAAAAATCAGTACCGTTTAATCAATTACAAAATTAGGCATTTTGGAATACCTGGTTAGTTCTGGTTAGTTAAAACCATTTTTTGTTTCTGGACGTGTGGTAATAGGGCTGACAAATATTGGGCAAAGAAAATGTGAAAAATGCAAAAAATATCGTTTGATTGCACTTTAAAAAATTCTTATTCAATAAACATAAAGAATGTATTCTGGTGGTGGTCGCGTGGTAGTTGCTGGCGTATAGTCTAAAAACCTGTCAAAAACACAAAGAGTATATTTCCTAACTAGTGCTGAAAGTGCCACTTTTCCGTTGACCGAACGATGCAGTGCGGAAAAGGCACTTTTGGCACCTGTTAGGTACGCTTTATTTCTACGAGTGTAAGGAGAACAAAAACAAAATATAATATTTTGCGGAATGAGTTTCTTCCGTCCTTGTTGAGTTGACACATAAAATGCATAATTTTTTTTAATACGACACGCTAATATTCAATATTTTTCCACACTAGGACGATAAAGAAGTTCATGAAAGTGTTTTTCGCAATAGTGCAGAAAAGTGACGTTGTAGAATTAAAACTCGTGCGATAAACTTTTTGCACGCGACTAGGGTTTAAATTCTTTTAATTTCACTAATAAAAAATTATTGTTTACTACATTTAAACAAAAATAGATATTTAATATACAAGGAAAAAAGCTTTGGATTTAGCTCTAGGTTGTGTCGAAGCGGAGGAAGAAAATAAACCGAAAGCTAAAATCCAATTTTTTTCCCAGCGGAGGTCTTTCCTTCTCCCCCAAATCTTCAAGATTTTAAGTCCCGTGTTAACAAACTTCCTTTTACCTTGCTTATGACACCCACGGTACGTTAGTATTTAGGCCTTCGATCTTCGTGGATTGTCTAATGTAAAAAGAATCCCACATTTTTCCTTGTATAATACACTATTTTTTTCTGTGACGGTAAAAACGACTTATTATTATTTAAAAAAAAACATAATTTTAAAGTCAGAAATTAAATTAGGTAAAATTTAAAGCTTCAAACTGGTCGACTGGTATATTTGAAACTCAATTAGACCTTGCATTACTATGGAAACCCTTAACGAAAGTATTTAGTATCGGCAAAGAATACCAATCCATAGAACCCCACAAGTGAGATTTCAGCGTAACCTAAAAATTTTAGTACCAACCGCGACCATCAGATGGCGAAAGTAGTACGATATCGCTTTGCTAATACGATTACCATCAGAAATTGATAGCAGTCGCTGACGAAAAGTCGGCCCGATCAGTTAGAGTCAGGATATACGCAAAATTTAATAAAAATAAAATCCCCGATAAATGGTAGTATCCATAAGATTATTAAATTTATGATTTCAGAATAGGATATATCGATGGGTTTTTGACAAAACATCGTAAGCTACATTGGTCGAGGATACTGGGTCCATTTATCAGGGATTTTATTTATATTAAATTTTGCGTATATCCTCACTCTAACTGATCGGGCTGACTGCTCGTCAGCGACTTCTATCAATTTCTGATGGTAATCGTATTAGCAAAGCGACATCGTACTGCTTTCGCCATTTGTTGGTCGCGGTAGGTACTAAAAATTTTAGGGTACGCTGAAAACTCACTTGTGGGGTTCTATGGATTGGTATTTTTTGTATCGGTCAATGTAATTTTGTGATTTGACAGATTAAAATTAAAAAGTTTAAACTTATTGTTTAGTGGTTATTTGGAATATTATAATGTTAACAAATGCCTGACTGGACTCTTGATATAAGGAAAATGTGGGTTATAATAAAATATTATAACATTAAGTTTCTTCCTTTACTTACGTTTATGTATGTATGTATATAATTTTGGGAAAAGTCACATTTTAATCTCAATAATATAATCTCAAATTTCACTTTTTTCCCGTCACGAAAAAATACTTTAACATAGTAGTATAATTTTTAGTGCTTTTTATAAGATTAATTATTTCGTAATCCAATAATCTAAAATTTAAAAACCACTTAAAACAATTATGTCGTAAATTTTCGGGCAAAAGAGCAATTTATAAAATCCTTTCTAATCGCATTTCTGGCGCCTCCGACAAAAGACGGACACAATGGCTCCGTATTTTTATTCGCAAGGGAATTAAAATCTGTAAGTTTTCGTTCACAAGAACAATGCGAGGATTACTAATTTTAGGGATTAAATTTTGATGGGGATTAGCAAAATTTGTTTAGGAATTTTAAAACTTTCATAAACTTTTTTACTGCATCTTAAGAATTTGCGACTTTTTTTATACGAATTGGTATTGCAAAGGTCTTGTGTTTCTAGGTGAGTCCCAGATCGTTGCTCTTGATATATCCAAAGCTTTTGACCAGGTCTGGCATGCCGCACTTCTTAATAAACTTTCCTGCTATGGTCTTTCAACTAAACTCTGTACTTGGCTCTCTAGTTATCTATTTGATCGACATATATCAGTTATTGTGGACGGCCATTCTTAAAGCTTTCACCAAGAAAATGCTGGAGTCCCTCAGGTCTCAGTTCTGGCACCAACATTGTTTCTTCTTCACATCAACGACCTTCTCTCGTCCACAACTAATTCCATTCATAGTTTCGCCGACGATAGTACCCTTCACTCCAGTTTTCAGGTTCCTAAACCCATTACTAAACCTGACTTGGAAAACAAACGCAGAGCGATGCAGATATCTCTTTCGCAGGATCTTAATTTAATATTGGATTGGGGCGCTAAAAATCTCGTCCATTTTAATGCATCCAAAACACAATCATGTTCCTTGTCGCGAAAAGAGTCATCAAATACTCATCCTCTTCTTATGAGCGGCCAAGTTTTACAGAGCAACGACACCTTTAATCTTGTGGGCGTCACATTTGAAAGTAACCTTACTGGCATAAACACATTGTATCTATAGACACCGTGGCTTCAAAAAAGCTTGGATTTCTCTTTCGAGCCAAAAGTATTTTTCCCCTTCTAATTTATACACTTTATATGTGTCCCAAGTCCGACCTCCCTTGGAATATTGTTCTCATATCTGGGGCATGGCCTCCCCACAACCCTAAGCATTCTTGATTTTATTCAAAGAAGAGCTATTCGTCTCATTAATGATCCTTCACTTACAGAAAGGCTTCCTTCTCTTGCACATCGTCGGGCTGTGGGGGATTTATCGTTTTTTTATAGGTACTTCCATGGCTTCTGCTCTGAAGAACTATCCAGTATAGTTCCTCCACTTACGGTTCCCAATAGAGAAACTCGTGGTTCCGCGCGTATGCATCCCTATACGGTCCATCTGGACAGGCCCCGAACTTCCCACTTTGTTATTTCTTTTATCCCTAGAGTTTCTAGGTTGTGGAACCTGCTGCCCGCGGAGGTCTTTTCTTCCCCCAAATCTTCAAGTGTTTAAGTCCCGTGTCAACAAACTCCCTCTTACCTCGCTTAAGACACCCACGTTACGTTAGTATTTAGGCTTTTAGCCTTCGTGGTTTGTCCAAAGATAAAAAAAGTTAAATAAAATTGACCATAATCGGATCCCTCAATTGATTGACTGCATGTCTAGACAAGTTTTAAGAGTCGCCTCTTGAAAAAATATATTAAGGTATATTCTTGACGGAGTCTTTTTATTTATCAATATTTCTTTTTATTTTTTTAGAGAAGAACATAAATTTATTTTATTGTAAATTTGTTGTTTTATTAAAATTATTAAAATATTTGAAAAATTGATTTTTGGCTTAATAAACAGGGTGTTAAACTTAAACTGAAAAATTCAAAAACACTTATTTTAGTTAAGATTGTTAAACTGAATATAAACCTTATTAAAAATAGGTATTTATTATTATTGTTACATAATTGCTAATAAAAACTAATTTTTTTAGAAAAAAAAACCTTCCGCAATGCTTCTTTTATGATCTAAAAACATGGAATTAACTGGACTTTATATTTTTTTCAGTGACTATATTATGTCCAACTTTTATTTTAAAGTTATAACGCATAGTTGGGTGTTTTAACTGGAACACCCTGTATATTTTATCGCCAAATAAAAGGGTCTTACTTAAAGCCGTAAAAAAAGCACATTTGATATATTTAATTTGTCATAGTTTCGGAAATATAGCCATTGTCAGGAATTCGATAATAAAATGGCATTTTTAAAATAAAATAACCTATGTGTTTTATTACTTTAAAAGACATTTTAAAGACCTTCAGGATTATTCCAAATTTAAAATTTTCTCTATCAGTTTAGAGAATATAAGCTTCAAAATCTGAATGCGTATATGTACTATTTTATAGATTTATATTTGGTCATATTTCCAAAAATTAAGAGAGGTTAATATATTTATTGTGGAATTTTGGTAAACATCATTGAAATATCTTTGCAACGATAACATAATATACAGTGTGTTTCGTTAAAAAAAATCCTGATGATGGCTGTATTTTCGAAACTACTAAAAAATAGATACATCCAATGTGCTATTTCTTATTGCTTTTAAGAAGGCCTTTATACTAATGATAAAAAATCATGGTGTTCCTTTAAAAAAAAAAAACAACTATGTGTTATACCTTTAAAATAAAAGGCATGAAAAATGAATTCTACGTAAAAATACCAAAAACTTTTCTATTTATATTACAAACACCCTATATCTCCAAAACAAATCAAGTTAGTTCTAAGTAGTAATTATAAAAACAAATAACGTCCATAGTGGCACTACCGCGTTGGATAACGTTGACGAAACAGGGTAAAAAATGGGTTAACATCCAATAACCCGGCACTCACGGTACTTTGGTATTTAGCATAAGCCTTGGTGAGATGTCACAAAGATAAAAAAACAATAAGGTTATTCATGATTTACTTTTACCACTAAATTCGTTTCAAAAATCTAAATCGATATTAAGCACTCAGATTTATTCTATCTCTTTTAATTTTTGCTCTAAATCGCTTTAATCTTAAACCGCGTGACAGCAGCAAACCTTTATTTATTCAGAAAAGAATCCACACTTTGCCATGTGTGTTTATTTTTAAGTGCGTGACTTATGTAAATTCTAATATGGGACTATTTAGGAGACTCGGAGAGTTAAATCATTACAGCACTAGAAACAGGACTATTATAGATGTTCCTTTACACAGGACTTCCTTTTTCGAAAACTCTCCTTTTACGGTTGTCTTACTCTCTACAACAAGCTTTTGAAAGATTTTAGAAATATGCATGGGGGTAAATTCAAGAATGCCGTTAGGCAATTTCTTATTGACAAGGCATTTTACTCGGTTCCAGAGTATATGCGACATTAGACTTTGTTACTTTGCTTGCGTTTTGATTTGACAATTTTATTATTCTTTTATATGTATATATTTATACAAAAGTTTAACTTTATTTATAGTAATTATTTATAGCTAAGGTTTCTGTTCATTTGTATTCTTTTTTTTTTGTGTGTTTTTACAATTACATTTTATATATTTATGTGTCTATGTATATTTGTGTATATCTATATATTTTTTAAAGCATTTATATTTATATTTATTTATATTGACGACCCCTTTGTACCTATTGTGCGTTTTAAGGTAATATAATCTATCTATCTATCTATCTATCTATCTATCTATCTACCCTGCAAAGTCAACGAAAAGGCGCCACACTGTACCTACATAGAAATACATATAAACAATAAAAATTAGTACAAAATAAAGATAAGTTTATTTTAAATTTCTCACTATATTTCTTTTGATATAAAATATCTACCACTTATCGGTAATATCTTTTCTAAACCGTTTGATTCCGACCCTTGTCAATCAACCCTGTGTTGACTGACGCCCTGGAACTTTCTTTTTCCTTTTTCCAAAACCTTTATTGTGTGCGATAAGGCAATTAAGAATTGTAAAGATATTTCATTTTAAAAGTAGGGTAAGTCAAGGTAATACTTATTTATCAAGTTTATTATGACAAACTAAACTGATTTTTATTAAAAATATTTTATATATTTATTTTTCGGAAGAAAAACAGCCTTTGCTCGACAGCAGATTACACAAGTGGTTTTTTTCACCCTTCACCCAGGTCCGACGACCGCCCCCTAGGTGGTGCACTGCAGCCTGAAGGCTTATTGTACCTTGACCCCTACTCCTTCTCATTCACACACCATTCATTCCATAACTTGGATGGTTGTTGCTCGGTCCGTATCCCCGAGCAGAACACCGTGTGCCGCTGCCCGAAACACCGCTGTCGCCGGACACCCATCCAAATTATGGGCGCGCATTTCACTGCTTAACTCCGGTGATCGACGCTCGCCGATACAACCGAAGCCGCCACAAGCGCGCCAGCACACAAGTGTAAAAAAATAATAGGGAAGCCTTTTACAAATTAAAACTATTATTTTATTAACAGAAAAAGGTTTTTGTTCCCTAAAAAGAACTTAAACACAAGTGGTTGTTTAAGTTCTTTTTAGGAACAAAACCTTTTCTGTTAATAAAATAATAGTTTTAATTTGTAAAAGGCTTCCTATATTATTTTTACAAAACTTGCCAAATATATGATAACTTAAAATGAAGGTTTTAAAAACGGATGACAATTAATTAGTGTATTCCTTTTACCTTGTAGAATAGTTCTAAACCGTTCTCTGAACTGTAAATAGCGCCAAGAACGATTCTATAACATAAAAAAATGTCAATAAATTGTAAAAGGAACACTTATGGTGTTATTCTGGGAGGTTCTGGAGCATAAAAGGAATACAGCAATTATCTGGAGAGGGAGTATAGTAGGGGAGGCCACGATGCTAAATGGCGATTAACTCAAGCGTCATAGAGACTTATTGGGTTGCAAAGCTTAGATGACAAGAAGAAAAAATGGTATACCGGGTGTTGCTCCGTCGAGCGGGACATAGAGAATCCCATATAAATTTCGAAGTGGTCCAATATTGGCTCCCCTAATTATTGTAGAAGAATATATAATTAGGATTTTTAAAGAGAACGAAAAGTTGTACCCAGTGTACTAATTTCAGCTCTTCTCAGTCCGCGAGCTAAGAGATAAATGCTAAAATAAGTTAGGAATCGCCTATCTTCTTACCCGCCTTGTATTATTAGAAGTTTATAATAAAATACTAGAAAAATTATTTACTCTCAAGTTGTCAGATCAATGTCACATCATTCTTAAATAATTAACTACTTAAATCAAGAAAAAATCACTATTATAAAAATGGTTTTACCAGGGAAATAGTTATCGAAGAGTAGCGGACATGTTTGCACCCTATTTTCCCAATAGGCCAATACCAAGTAAATCGACAATAGAACGGACGATAAAAAATTTGAAACTACAGGCACAGTAATCAATATTTGCAAATGTGAAGAAAATCGACGTGATCTTTCGCCAAACGATTTTTTTCTATGGGGAGTTTTAAAAACCAAGCTACCAATAAAAAATATGAAAATTTAGTCCAGCTAAGTAATGCTATTTTCGCTGAATGTGCCAGAATATCGATGTACCAACTAGCCAACGTAAGAAATGAGTTTTATAATCGTGTGGGTTATTGTCTGGCAGTTAAAGGAGGAATATTTGAGCATTTGATTAAATCCTGATATTTTCGTCATAAATTGACTTCTAAATGTAGAAAAATTTGTTTTATTGTCTTGCGTAACTGTGAGTGCATGTGTTGGAATTAGCTGTAAACTAAAATGAAATGCGAGGATTTTTTGAAATTCCCGTATAAAATTGTTCAGTTTTGGCAATGACATTATAAATTAATAATCTAAATTGTCACTGATAAATCGATATGGTGTTTTTATTGTTGATTTCTAGAGTACAGGGTGCATAATGAGATACTACGTTGCAGAAGTATTAAGCAGTTTACTCTTTATGGGTTGGTTGAAAAATTCTCAAATTTTCATTTTGGGTGGAACTTACTGTGCTCTTCAATAAGTCCTAGTAGCATTTTTTCTAAAATAATTAGGGGAGCCAATATTTAACTACTTCCAAATTTACATGGGATTCCCTATGTCCCGCTCAACGGAGCAACACCCGGTATAATGTATACCTTTTTATCGGTGTGAAAAGCCGCTATAGTTTTCTAAATATTAAAAACAAATACTGTTATAATTTCGGCTTGTGAAAATTTTTCAGATCGTATCAAATTATAATATATTTTTCATTATTCCTAAATTATTTTCTTCAAAATAAAAAAATATCCACTCTCGAGAATGTAAATGACCATTTTTTTACATCTTTGTAGCCCTTCGCTTTCTTTAGGCCCTCAAATTATCAGATTAGTAAAATAAAGACTATTTAGCATGTTATTAACTTACCCTATCTTAATCTGAGTCATTTGAAAATTTTTGATAGATATTGTTGCTTTTTGTGATCGACCCTGTATACGGAGCTCATAATTGGTTGAAGTACTTAACTGGGTATTCCTTCAGTATATTAATTTGCCGCAATGTAGTAAATCCCAAAATCCCCTCTTTGGCTCCCCTACTACTATACATACAAAACGTTAATAGAGACATTTTGCACCCATCATTTTGCAATTCCGTTCTGGTTAACGTTATTCTGAGACTGCGCAGTCACGCAAACATGATCCGTTATCGTTATTAACCATACCGGACTCCTTTAATTACGGATGAATACCGAAGAGCTTATCGTTATCGTTATTGTTAAACTGCGTGGTTGCCGGATTGTAGAAATTTTAATATCAATTATTTAAAAGGTTAAAATTTTAATGCCGTATTAATTAAAATATCATTTATACATAGGTTCTAATTAGCGAAAAATCTATAGCAGTAATAAAAATCAAATAGTGTTAAGAAATTAAAACGGACTTGCACTTTTACAGAAATTCTAAATAAGTAATTAATTTAGATGTTACAATCTGGCACACTTGCTTTTTATTCTACTACCAAACCTAACCTTACTTTTTGTGTTTTGCTTATACTGTATTGTTCGCATCTACTTTAAAAAACGAAATCAACAGAAGTGTTTGCAAATATTTAAATATCAATTTATAGCTTATGAAGAATAAAAGTAAATACTGATTTTTCGTTAACTTTAAAATCGGTGAACCACAGGCAAAAATAAGGTTATGTGTCGAAAGCGCAGACGCAGGATAAATTTCTTAAAAGAGGCTGCAAAATCTCTGTCTTAAACTGCTGTCGTAATCGTTATTTTTAATAACGATAACCATAAGGAGGCCAAGATCGTCTGTTATTTTAAGAGGTGCAAAATGTCTCTAATACAAATTAACTTTTTTTTCTTTTTACGGGCACTGTAACTGCTAGTTTTGAAGATTTAAATACGGTGTTATAAAAAAGCTCATAAGTAAGAAAAACCCTGTACATAAAACCTACACTTAATAGCATTTTACGAAAATTAAAAAGAACCTAACTTATAAACTCTAAGGGTTTCTGGAAATAAACTTTTTCCTTCAAATAACTAATATTTCCCCATCAATCCTGATTAAGGTCTTTGCATCTGACAAGAGCGATTACTTAACTTTTAGTTTTTAAGAGGCCATTGGGAAAATGCCAAAATGATATCATAACCTTTAGACAATTGGCTTTTCTTTCTTTGTTGTCTTTTTAAATTGTCAGATGTAGTTTTCGATTACGATTTGAAATAAAACAGTTTTCTTTTTTGTTAGAGTTTTGTACATTTTTAAAATAGACCTTTGATCAAAAGCAATGACAAGTAAAACTATAATTATTGTCTTTGATGAAAAGTAAAAATTATTAGGCTTTCTGCCTTTATTGGCTCATTTTACAATATCTTCTGAAAAAAAACCCAACATTGATTTAATAATCGAAAAAGGTTCAAATACCAGTCTACAAAAACGTCAATGCATTTTACTATTTTTTCATAACTTTTATAACATTTTATATATTAAGCACCCCACGCTTTTATTCTGAAGTGACAAACTCTTTGTAATGAAAAATTATTTTCTAATTTTTAGTTCGGTTGCATATAAAAGCGTGTTTTTAGTTTTTTAAACTATTAATTTATTTTTCTTTTTTTTTTGTTCGATATATCAATTAGTTTTCTACAGACATGTGATATTGAAATGTTTTACGAACTATTTCGTAATCTAATCAATTCATTTAAAGCTTCACTGTTGCATGGGGTTTCAGAACGCAACTACTCCGAACAAGTTTCTGTCAGCCTTATGCTGAGAGTACGTCCGAAACTGCACGCATGCGCAAATCGCGCACTAGCTCTTTCTCTGTTACCCTCCTAAAGAAAATCTATAAAGGAATTTATTTATCCTGGCGATCCTAATCAGGATAACGGGATACTATTTGCAGATTATTGCATTGTCATGGGTCCTTGATACGTGTGCAAAGTTTCAAAGAAATCGAATCGCTGGAAGTTGGTGAAAATTAAGCTTAAAGATTCCGTTACATACATACATACATACATACATACATACAACCCAAGCTAAAAAATACATGGCAAGTTGGTGCTTTTGTATGCAAATATTTAGTTGTTGATGAAGTAGCTGTGTTGACCTTACAGCATTCGTACTTTACTGGAGAAAGGCATAAAAAAGTTATTACACAACACCAAAATAATACACAATTTTTTTCTGTAATGGGAAAAACGACGCCTTATTATTAAAAAACATAGTAATAAAGTCAGCAAATTAATCATGTAAATTTAAAGTTTCAAACTAATCGACTGGTATATTTGAAACACAATTAGACCCTGCATTACTAAGGACAAAAGTACTCACTTTTTTCCCACGGGAAAAAAATAATTCAAGTCACATCTTAGTACCTGTTAACTGAGATAAAATGGCAAATCTTTTCCCGTCGCGGAAAAACATAATTTAATACAAGAATAGCAATAATAAAATAAAAAGATTTACTTTAAAGTACGCCTCTGGTTATGTCACTAAGTTCCTTTACAGAAAAGCACAAATTAGCTCATATTTTAACTTGACAACACGGGGTCGATAAAAAGGCAGTATAGGATTTTAAATGTATTGTAAAAATTTTACAAGTAAAAAGAACATTACGGAAAATATAAGAAGACGTAAATTTTACGATAAAAAAAAAAGAAAAAATTGTTTTAATAAGAGACAAAGGGACTAAAAATATTTTTTTTTTTATCATTGGACAAACCACGAAGGCTAAAAGCCTAAATACTAACGTACCGTGGGTGTCTTAAGCGATGTAAGAGGGAGTTTGTTGACACGGGACTTAAATACTTGAAGATTTGGGGGAAGGAAAGACCTCCGCGGGCAGCAGGTTCCACAACCTAGAAACTCTAGGGATAAAAGAACGAACAAAGTGGGAAGTTCGGGGCCTGTCCAGTTGGACCGTATAGGGTTGCATACGCGCGGAACCACGGGTTTCTCTGTTGGGAACCGTAAGTGGAGGAACAATACTGGACAACTCTTCAGAGCAGAAACCATGGAAGTACCTATAAAAAAGCGATAAATCCCCCACAGCCCGACGATGTGCAAGAGAGGGAAGCCTTTCTGTAAGTGAAGGATCATTAATGAGACGAATAGCTCTTCTTTGAATAGAATCAAGAATGCTTAGGGTTGTGGGGGACGCCATGCCCCAGATATGAGAACAATATTCCAAGGGAGGTCGTATTTGGGACACATATAAAGTGTATAAATTAGAAGGGGAAAAATATTTTTGGCTCGAAAGAGAAATCCAAGCTTTTGAAGCTGCCGTGGCTATAGATACAATGTGTTTATGCCAGTTAAGGTTACTTTCAAATGTGACGCCCACAAGATTAAAGGTGTCTTTGCTCTGTAAAACTTGGCCGCTCATAAGTAGAGGATGAGTATTTGATGACTCTTTTCGCGACAAGGAACATGATTGTGTTTTGGATGCATTAAAATGGACGAGATTTTTAGCACCCCAATCCAATATTAAATTAAGATCCTGCGAAAGAGATATCTGCATCGCTCTGCGTTTATTTTCCAAGTCAGCTTTAGTAATGGGTTTAGGAACCTGAAAACTGGAGTGAAGGGTACTATCGTCGGCGAAACTATGAATGGAATTGGTTGTGGACGATAGAAGGTCGTTGATGTGAAGAAGAAACAATATTGGTGCCATTTAGCAATGTAAAAGCAGGAATTGTGCAAATATGTTTCATTTAATACCCTTTTAATAAATTTTGTCAGAACATAAGTATTAAACAAAAGAAAATTATTTTGCAGCAGCAAAAATCATGACATAAAAATTTGAGATAATTAAGATAACCAACCAATGTCCAAGTGTAAAAATGGCCAATATTTGAAAACAAATTTTAAAACGCACCAATGCTGACGTCCTAGGTAAACAATCGCTTCATCGCACCCACATCAGAGGTGAAGATGTACTTCACTCTACAGAGTATAACAAAATGTTGTTGATATTTCATTTGTTTACATTTCTCCAAACCACTGCAGATTTGTTTAGATATGTTTTTGGTAAATTAAATGGTAATAGTTCGATATAGCGGTTTTTGCTATTATAAGAGATTTTTTAAAATTCTTTTCAGGGCGTTTCTATAGGTCGATTATGACATAAATCAGTGTTTGCGTTTTTCAAAATCCATTTCTATAATTTATTATTAATAAAAACATATTTTTTTTAATTGACCGGAAAATTGAATTTTCCACTCAATTTTTAAGCGGAAAATGCTATTTTACGGGACTAATTTACTTTCCGGTCCCTAGTTTACTTTCCGGTCTCTCATTTACTTTCCAGTCCCTGATATCAAAAAATCCTGTTAGCCATGACAAAAATTGTCAGAGTTCAATTGTTACTATTTGACAGTTCAAGATATTGTAAAGTAAAGAAAGCATCATTTTGCTAAAATGGAATCAGACATGGAAAATCCAGATGAAATAATTGAAGCAGCGTCCTTATTGTCGTTTAAATATAATACTAAAAATTTACACAGTTTTTTTTCCGGTCAATTAAAAAAAAATTATGTACGATACTCGACCGGAAATAATTTTTACGGGTCTCCTCAAAACTACAGGACTCGCCTACGGCTCGCCCTGTAAATGTTTTCGTCGACCCGTAAAATACCATTTTCCGGTCTAGTAACGTAAATAGCTATTTACGGGACGGTGGAATGAACAGGGGTGCTGGGTGGGGACGAAACTGTAGAAATCCTACATTAAACGCCCAAAAATAGTATTTCACAGTTCACACCGCACTTTCTGTTTACAAAAATGTCCAAAAAATTGTTAAAAAAATTAAAAATAAATAATAGTTCAACAATCTCGCCATGACTGTCACTGCATAAAAGAAGAGTTTGCAATAAAACTGAAAATGTCTTGCAATGTTGCCAAATAAAGTGAGAAAGTGTCAATAGCTTTAAAAAGGAAGATACAGGACAAAATTCATATGAAAAATTAAGTTATTTCTTCATCCTATTATAATTTGTAGAGAAAAAAGGAAAATACCTAAACATAAAGAAGGAGGCATTTCTACAAAAAATACCATTGTTTCTCATGGAAATGGTGGATAATCCCCGAAATAGGCTTGGTGTTAATTCTTCATAAGAAGTTTGACAACGCTGCTTCTATCAAGAATGTCATTTTTATAATGACGAACATCATGTTATCAGCTGACCAAAATGAATTTTCCTTCTTTAATTAATGGCGGACGAGATATCTCATATGTCTGGGATAGTTTTCGAAAAATTTAATACTTTTCAAAATTAATTTACATTTTTCATGTACCCCGAGTGCAGTGTATTAATGTTTTCTTGTGTTTGACGTTGGATTTATACTGTTTTATCCCCACCCAGCACCCCTGTTCACTCCACCGTCCCGTAAATATGTTTTTATTAATAATAAATTATAGAAATGGATTTTGGAAAACGCGCACACAGATTTGTGTCATAAACGACCTAGAGAAACGCCCTGAAAAAGAATTTTTCGAAAATCTCTTATAATAGCGAAAACCGCTATATCAAACTATTACCAATTAAATTGTTTTTTTTATTAATTTGCTAAAAAACTATGAACATTTTTACGCATAAACCGTATGCTGTCCTGAAAAAACTACAACGTAGACTATTTGGTAAAATATCAGTACTAGCCGATATTTCATTTTACACATAATTGACCGCTCTAATTAATACGCCCCTTTTTAAAGACATCATAGATTTGCCTGTTTGAGCGTAAGGCTACTGTAAATGATGTGAGTTGTTATTTGTCATGTCCCGTCCGTGGTGTCCGGAAAACTGAAAAGAAATCTGATTTTTTCAGACTCAAATCTTGATTATTAGAAAAGTAGTGTTTTCAAGTCGTTCTTTTTGTTGTTAATTAGATAAATAATTAAATACTTGCTTTTTAAGTTGATATGGTTATTTACGTACAGGATGTTTCAGAACTTCTTCGACAAACTTCGCGCTAATTCTACAATAAAAATATGAAAAAAACCTTAAGGTGGGTCCAGACTTGAACACTTTAGCCCGAACGAACAGAACGAACTAAGCGCGCAGAGCAGAATTTTCAGAGTCTAGACCTGCGTCCGAGCCGAATTGAACGCGCCAAACGTTTTCCGTAGCTTGTCGGTAAATCGGAATTGCTCAAAGGGATTTATTGTTCGCCGAATTATTCAGTTGACGGGATATTAGAAAGTTCAAGTTGCTCGCACCATTCGGGTCTTGTGTTTTGTGTTGTGTGGAGGTAAATTGAGGTTCGGTACAATATAACTTGAAATGAAGTGGGACAAGGAAAGTGTTTAAAATTAATTGACACTTATAAGCAATACCCTGTGTTGTGGAATCCCAAACATGGGTTGTTTTTTCTTCTTTTTGGCCATTTTACAAATAATAAAAAAGCGGTAAAAGCTGCTACTTTCTCAGAATGCATGTCTTCTACATGCATTTATCTCCTTTTAGTTTTATCAAAAATGCCGTTTTTTCTTTTGTGGAAAAAAAAATAAGAGTAAATACCTATACTACAAATACTTCAGAACAAGTCGATCTTTTATTATCATGTATATTCGCGGGAATGCAACAATATTTTGTTTGGACTGTTCGTTCTGTTTTTCCTGCCCGCTCAGTTCGTTCTGTTCGTTCGGGGTAAAATGTTCAAGTCTGGACCCACCTGTATATGAAACTATGTTTCAAAGGTCTTAGTTTTTGAACTACAGAGTGTTAAATTTAAAAAAAAATGTTTTTTATAGCATCTTTAATACCAAATTGAATATTTTTAAAAAATTTAGGAAACGCCTCCAATAAACCAAAAGATATTTTTTCGCATACAAGAAAATAATTACTTTTTACCATTGTCGTCAATAAAAGGTTTAAATTAAATATTTTTTAATACAAAATTGGCTCTGCATTTCTCTAAAATAAAAACATTATTTAAAATTCCCATTAAGTTTGGAACTTTGATCTCTTAAGTTTTTTTATTTGATACACGATTATTGCGTAAATAAATAAAAACCATTTCTTGGCATGGTCATTTTGTATCGATAATATCAAATTCTACAGTAAAAAAACACCTATGATATTTATTCTTTAATTAGATGGGGATTTAACCATGCCGAGAAATGGTTTTTATTAATTTACGCAAAAACTGTTTATCAAATAGGTAAAAGTCAAAAAGTCTAGTTTAAAAACTAAGACGTTTGGGACGTTTATATAATTTTTTAAATATTTTTTATTGTAGAATGAGCCCCTAAAGTTTGTCGAATAAGTTGTGAAACACCCTGTATGTATATTATTTAAAGGTTTTATTTTCAGATAGTTCTAACACGAACAAAATAAAAAAATATCATAAAAACGGAGTATTTTTAAACTGATGTTTATATAAACTTGTTTTTGTAATCAATATTTTATCCAAAAATAAAAAACACAAAGAAAATGCAATTTAGAAATTTAAAAGTGCTGTTAAATTTTAAAAACCAAGCAATGCTTAAATTAAAAAAAACAGGATATAAAATAATTACTACCTTAAATGATAATATGATTAAAAAAATGTATTTAATGTTAAAATATATTGTTCAAAAAAATTAACTTCCTTTAAAAAGGTAGCTAATTAGTCACTTAGTAGCTTTTTATGGCATAATTTATTATGTTTTTTTTTGTAAAGCTGTACATAAAGCTCTTACATTACGAAAATGAAAATTCTGTTTTTATTTTAAGTTGTTTTTTTAATAACCAATTAAAATTAATAATATAGTTGTATTTTCAAACAGCTGCAAACCTTTTTAATGGAAACTTTATTTTTTGTTAAAACTTTCTCTAAGACTTTTATAAGTACGAAGCTAAGTTGCAGCTATAATAGTAATATACAATAGCATTGTTCATTAACTTGAATAGCTTTTAAGCTAGAAAACATTTTAACATTCTTTTTACCGTTAACTAAAGTAGCAGGAATTATAGAAGTTCATGATTTAAATTATTTTTAAACATTACCAACAGTTTGTTATGGATTAAACTTAAAAAGCTTTTCGCAAAGTCCAAAAGTAACAGTTCTAGGAATATAGTAGGGGAGCCCACGATGTTAAATGTGGAATTACTTGAGCGTTAAACATTTTTACAGGTTGGGACTTAGCTGTATGAGCAGTTTTAATATCCAATAAAACAAAGATCACAAAACTTACACATATTTTATTGACACTATTTTTAACTACAAATAATGTAAATTTTGATTACCTAAAAATTATGTTGTCCAAGTGACGTCCCTCACGTTGCTGACATTTTTAAATCCGGAGTTGCATATTTTTAAAAACTTGGCGATAAGTTGCTCGCGGAATGGCGTTTATTTTCCGTGCAATGTTTTGTTTAAGCCAATCTAAAGTGGTTAAATTGTCTTCAGAGACCCTTGATT